>VDFB02045739.1:0-18180 GCA_007258455.2 Sequoia sempervirens
TTGACTATTAATTAAATAAT
The DNA here is from genome assembly GCA_007258455.2 of Sequoia sempervirens. Taxonomy (NCBI): domain Eukaryota; kingdom Viridiplantae; phylum Streptophyta; class Pinopsida; order Cupressales; family Cupressaceae; genus Sequoia; species Sequoia sempervirens. Next base: position 21 of record VDFB02045739.1, read on the forward strand.
TCATAATTATTTAATTAATTCATGTCTATTTATTCCTCTTGATTATTTAAATAAATAAATTTTATTTATTTATTTATTTAATGCATCACTAATTGTCTAACGTCTCTCCATAATTAAATAAATTTCTTAATTTATTTAATTATCTTTGTCCATTAATTCCTCTTGATTATTTAAATAGATAAATTATATTTATTTATTTAATACGTCACTAATTCTTAAAAGTCTTCTTATAATTAAATAAATTCTTTAATTTATTTAATTATTGCCACCTTGATATTTTCCTCATTTTAAATAAAATTATTTTTTAAAATGGTCCTATTTTCTAATTTCCCTCTTTAAGTAAATAATTCAAATTAATTATTTACTGTTATGTGACCCCACCTTTTGAATTAAATTAATTTTTAATTCAAAATAGTCTTTTTCTCCAAAAATCAAGTAATTTCTATTATTATTTGATTTTTCCAACCACCTCTTTTTCTATGCCAATCTTATCTCTTGTCACATGCATTGTCAACCCTTGATTTGATTTTTTAAAAAATCAATCTTGTCCATTCATTTTAAATTTTCCCTAATGTTGCCCTAACCCTAATTGTGGGTTGTCATATTGAATCTTGTCCATTGATTCTAGGACACTTGTCAACTTTTGATCTTGGCCATTCCCTCAAAATTGCATTTTCTATAAAATGGCAATTTTGCTCTCATTTTGTCATCTCATGCTCTTGCAACCTTATGCAATCTTGTTTTAGGCAATCTCATACTCTTGCACTCTTGTCATTTTGTCATAGACATATTTACATCTCATTTGGCATAATTTAGACATAGTTTAGATGCTTACTAGTTGCATGATAGCATAGTATTACATGCAATCACTTAAATCCTTCAACATTTGCTTAGGGCTTGTCATAGTCATTAGATTGCTCACATAAAATCTGAGGGCAACATCACATTTTTAGCAAGTTGAGAATGTATAATGGAGGCCAGCCATGGAGAATGAAGACATTGGGTGAGATCTTTTATTTGTTTTCATGTTATTTCCTTTGCACTTCATTATCACTTTGGGTTTTTTTATGTTTTTGCATTTAATTTGCTAACCCTAGGAAAATTCCCTTTGTTACATTGGTGAACCCAATGCCAAAATTGAGCATTTTTTATTTTTTCGTACGACATTTTTTTGTTTTGCAGGTATAGGTACGACCGCGACACATTTGTTTTGTAGAACGACACATCTGATATTTCGTGACACATTTGCTTCTTTGAACGATGCATACACTCTGCTGCGACACATACAACTTACATAGTGACGCATTTTCTCGGTCATGACACATTTGACTTGCAGGTTGCCACATTTTTCTATCAGATTCCAACGCACAACCGAGCCGCATTTGTTGTACGGAGCGACACATTCGTCTGGTAAACTTTTTGCTTTCGGGTTTTTCCATATTTGTCTTGATTTCTTGTTTTACAATCTGTTAGTCTAGATATTTTCTGGTTACTAATGGGTTGTTGCAACATGTGGCATTAAATCTTCGTGGGTCCAAGGCATATCTTTGAAACTACTAACAAGTGGTTTTGTAGGTTCGATTGTCCAAGATTTTGATTTTGAAAACATTGTTTGTTCTTTTTTAGATTAGAAAACACTTCAACTGGTACTTTAAAAAGAACATTTGCTTGTCCTTTTCTTGATTGTGCTTGAAGGTGGTAGGTGATTATGCTCCCACCTTGTGCAAACTAGGTGATCAGAAAACATGACCCATCTTATTTTGTGTTTATCCCGATTCAATAATCGAAGAATCCTCTCCCCTTGCACACTTGTGCGATCCTGGGTGTAAGAGAAATGGTTATTGACTCTAGAAATTGGGCCTTCCTTGGTGGGAAAAATTACTCACCCCAAGGCAACTCAAACCGACAACGAAGCTCTTTGGCCGAGCTACCCCCGACTGGTATATAAATGCGAATCCTAAGGGAAAGCCTAGGATTACGAGTGCGGATGTGTCATACAAACAAAGTAGGATTCCCCAAAACCCTGTTGAGCATAACCTCTTCAGGCTGGAATTCCTCCTTTAACGGAGCTTAATATTTTCCCTATGTATGGCTACTTGAACAGGGGTCCCGAACTAAACACCTTTGTGTAGTAGCCAAAATCCTTCTATTTGCTAGGGCAACAACGATTGTTGTGAAGACATCCACATTCTCATAGTTCTTAGTAGAGGTGATCAACCTGCCATGGGAGATTTATGGGGGTTGGGAGATTGGTTGGCTTGAGAAGTAGCGCACTGTAAGGGGGGGCCCGTGCAACCAACCTTTTGGATTCACATGCTAAGAATAAGTGCGGTTGGGGAAACCCACGTGGAATCTAGCAAATATTGTCCTTGCCTAACCTAGGATTGTGCTTGTCTTCATTGTGCTTGTTTCAAAAGAAAAAATATTGTGTTTTCCAAGTGTTTTCTCAAACATTCAAACAAACAAACATCATTACACAAATTTGGAAACACACTTTCAACTTGAGACAACTTCAAAATTTGGTCACACTTGCAAACAAACTAGGTATTCATTCCACCTGCAATGCATTTGTTGTACTTTGCAACACATTCGCTCTATTGAAACACATTTGAAGCTTTCTGTGTCATATTCACTTTGTTGCAACACATTTGCTGCTTTCTAAACCACATGTGCTTGATTGAACCATATTTGAACCTTTTTGAGTCACATTGCCATAACTCATTTTTGCTTTCTCATTTTTGCTTTCTGAAACACATCTATTTTCCTATTCCACATTTGACATTTCCTGCAACACAATTGCTTTGTTAAACTGCATTTTCCATTCCTAGAGACGCATTTGTCTGTGTCAAACCACATTTTCTTAATAGAACATCACATCTGCATTTCTAAGTCGCAATTGCTTTCTATAGAGCCGCATTCGCTGAAACTGAACGACATCTGCCATATTGAGATGCATCTGTGACCTGAAACGACGCATTTGTCTGACAAAAAAAAAAACCTTGTTTCAGACCAGAAACCAAAGTCAAATACCATACTTTGCAAAATATTGGCCTTCAAAAGTAGGTTATCATTGGACTTAGTCATCATTATCTTCTTTAGTCATTTTCCTTTTGTGAGATATTTCCAACTCATAAGTCAAGTTAGGAAACCTCACTTATTCATCTTGTCATTGTTATTTAGTCCTTTAAACAAGTCCTTTGATATTCCAAAATTGAGACATAGATCAAGCTTAGGGTGGTTGAGCAACCTTCTTCCAAATCATTTAGACCTTCGCATTTGCATACTTTAGACATTCAAGTCATTTTAGTCCTCACCTTGCATATCTTATCCTTGGAAATCCAAAAATATTGTCATAACTTCCATCTTAGTCCTCATTTGGCATCTAGACTTTGCATTGGTCATTTCCTTAGTCAACATTTTCATATTAGTCCTCATTGTTACCTTGGAATTTGGCATATTTTCTTAACAACATTATCACCTTGCATTAGTCATTTTCCTTAGGCAAACACCATTATCACCTTGCATTGACATCCTTTATTCCAAAAAGCAAAAAAATTAGTGTCATAACTTGTCATCTTAATCTTCATTGTCCTTTTGCATTTGTCATTCCCTTTAGACAACATTGTCATATTGCATTTCTTATTGTCAAAAATCCCAAAAACATAGTTTGCATTGTCATCCCTTATATTATCAAAAAATCCAAAAACATAGTGTCATTTAGTTGTCATTTTCCATCCTCTTCCTAATTTGAGCAATTCCTTATATGGTTGAGACTAGGCTTCAAAGAAAGAGAAGACAAATGGCTAATTTTGGACAAGACAACAACACTTACATATTTTCCAATGACATGAATCAAAGCATGAACCAAGAAACATCTTTCATCAATCCTTTTAGCAACATGAACATGCCATATTCATCACATAATTCCTTTGAACCATTCATACGTAGGGATGAACATGGACAAGTATTTCAGGAAGACCTAGAAGCCGCAGCCCAAAATCCGGGAGTGGCCTCCTTTGTGGAAGAAATGGTTTTACACGATATAGATAGATATTTGGCCATTCTTCTAAGTCAAGGAGCTAAATTTCCACGTGGCTTTGATGTTAACACTTTGAGACTGACCTCTCCTGATTGCAATACCAACAACAACAACATGCCCAACACTATTCAACCTCAAAACAATACAAGCAATGATTTCGTTGGTGCCACCTCACAAACTGCCACAAGTACCATTAATGCTACCTCCCATGATGCATCTAATCAAAACAATTCCAATTCAATCAATGCAACATCCGTTGGAGGGACACCAACTATGTCACAAGCCATGTCATAATCACTGCCAACAATGTCAACAATATCATCACAATCAGTTGGAGCCATCTTTGGGTCCTCATCAATGGGGGAAAGCTCTTCAAACCCTCTATTTGGAGCTTCATCTAGTGCCATGGGTGCATCATCATCAAATCCTTTCATTGGTACCTCATTCAATCCCTTTGGAGGAAGTAAACGACGTATCTTTATTCGAGTATCACAACCAAATGTCAACATGTCAACACAATTTAATACCAATACTTCTCAAGGGAAAAACACGAACATTCCCCATGGACAATTTCAACAATTTGGACAAGGCAATTAGAATACGTAGCACATGGCATCATTTGGACACCAAAATATTCATGGTCAACATATTCCCCAAATTTTGACTCAAATGGCTAGAGGACACATTCCGACATATGCATCACATATTCACACCCATCAACATATACCTAATCAAAACTTTCAATACCAACAACATGCAAATCAAAACACATCACACATCTCACAACAACACATCCCACAACAAAGCGCCAAATTCTCTTCACATCAAATGGGGACCCATGGTATACCTATCACTCCCATGTGTAATGCAACAAATAATCCTATAATTGATGCCTTGACAACTCAAGTGGATCACTTAAAAAGACCATAGAAAACATGCAAATGTACAACAAGAAGTCACACATGTCATATGGCCTATGCTTATATCCTTTTGACACAAATCTATACATGCCACCATTCCCTCCTGGATATGTGGCACCAAACTTTACCAAATATAAGGGCAAGATGAATCTTGTTGAACATGTTCGAGAATTCACGACCAACTGTATGGACATTTCCTATGAACACATTTACTTGATGAGACTCTTCTCTAAGAGTCTTACATGACCTACACTTGAATGGTTCTCCACTTTAAAAAGGATAAAAACATGGGATGAACTTAAAGACAAATTTGTGAAAAATTATGTATATAATATTGACATGGACACCTCCATCACTAGCTTATGCACTCTTACACAAGAAGACACTGGTGAAAATTTTATCCCATTCTTCCAAAGATGGAGAAGTCTATCAAGTCGCTATCATATTGACATACTTGAGAAAGAAAAGGTTGACATGTTTGTTCAAACACTCCTAGGTACATTGAAATATGGATTGTAAGTTCATTGCTGCACAAACTTCACAGACCTAGTCGAAAAGGGTGTCCAGGTTGAGAAGGATCTCATTGCTAAAGGAGAACTAAAATATGGTCCTAAAAACACAAACGCAAACCCATCCGCTGGCAAAAATAAGTATTGGGTCAAAAATAAACATGTTACCAATGATGGCGTTGTTGATGCCAAGGCTGTAAACATGATGGGTCCTGTACTTACTCTTAAAGGAGCTCAACCACAAACAAACCCACAAAAATACTGACACCCCCCGTCAATGTCATTCCAAATAATCAAAGCAGTCAAAATAGTCAAAGTCAAGGACAACCTCGCCAGACAAGACAATTTCTGAAAAGATGAACATACACCGATTTGGGAGAACCAATTGAGGATGTCCTTAAGAAGCTCGTTCAAAATGGTCTCATCACACTTGAGGACCCTAAGCCATATGACCCATGACAGTTTAAACCATCATGGTGGGATGACAATGCTTTATGTGATTACCACCGGGCTAAAGGGCATAAGACATCCTCTTGTCGGCAACTAAGAAATATTGTGCAAGACCTCATTGAAAATCGCACAATTGAATTGGGTGGGCCACAATTTGCATCAAATGCAAACCATACTATTCACAAAAACCCACTGCAAGACCATGGTTCTAATAAAGTCTCCACATCAGGTTCCAAGACTAATAATAATCAAGCCAATTACGCTCACGCTGCATTCGATTATTCAGGAGGAACCATCATTAATAATGTCCGAACCGATGATGAATATGTCAATACCATCACTGTCAAAAGGGAACCTGAATGCAATGCCACTACTCGAAACAAAAAAATCACCATAGTTGGTCCACTTCCTCGGCAACCAAAAATTACAATACCCGATCCATCTGCAAAGTAGTCGCAACCTATGAATCAGTTTAACCTTATCGATCAACTAGGAAAAACCCCTGCGCAAATATCCATACTCGAGTTGCTTTGCATTTCTGGACTGCGCATAAGGCTATACTTGACAAAACCTTGCAAGAGTCCTTTGTCCCACAAGACATTGATGTCAACCAATTTGAAGCCATGGTGGGATATATCACTACACCTCATCATGTGAAAATTTCAGACCAAGATTATTCATCACCAAAGTCCAACCATAACAATGCATTACACATCGAAGTTTTTATCCATAAGCACAAGGTCAGATGAGTTTTAGTAGATAGCAGATTAGGATTGAACATATGCTCCTTAAAATTGGTTAAGGCTCTAGGATTTTCTGATGCTTGTGTAGACGCAACAGAGAGCATAGTCATAAAGGTGTATGATGATGAAGAATGTTCCTCTCGAGGTGTTATCACTCTTCCTATCAGAGTTGGGCTAGTCATTATAGACACAAATTTCCAAGTGCTAGATCTTGAATTACCCTATAACATCTTGCTTGGATGACCTAGGATTCACACCCTAAAAGCTGTTCCATCCACCTACCACCAATGCCTGAAGTTTCCCTTTGACATCATAGAAATCATCATATATGGAGACCTCGATCCCTTTCAATACTGCACCAATATAAGGGGTATTTTAGAACATCAAGTGCCCATCAACTAAGGCTCCTAGTTCATCTTCTTCCAAATTCATTGACCCTTCCACACTCGCCTCTTCATCCACGTCCACTCCTTCCACATCTTTCGCCATGCCATCATCTTCCTCGCTTCCTAAGGCTGAGTCCAATGTCAAGATCCAGGACCTAGGCTGTGGAGAATTCAAATTGAATACAACATATTGCATCACAACAATACCCAAGTCTCCTAAGGTCTATGGTCAGACGTGTTTCAGAATGGAACTTAAAGAAATTTTTAAGGTTCCACCAAAAACAATTTTCATAAAATGGGGAGACATGAACAACGAAGACATTGCTGACATAGTAGGATGGCTTTATAAAGAAATGGAAGACTTACCCCCATTACCAGTTAAGATATATGGCAAAGGATATGACATGATAAAGGCCAAAGGCTAAGATGGAACTAGTGGCATTGGCAGAAATAAAAATGGGTGAAGAGAACCTATAACACCTTCCAAACGACCAAAGTATCTTGGGTTAGGGTATGGTTTACCCAAAAATGACAATCGACGTACCAATGGAATTTCGAGTGAGAGCATGAATGCTTCAGAAAGTGTTGAGACTATTGAGGAATCCCTTATTGAAACTGACTCCCATGAGTGGGAATTTGGCTCCCAACGATCCTTAAGTGACTGTTGCCTTGATGAATTGTTCCTTGAACCTAGAGAACTTATTGCCCAACAGGTGCAGGAAAAGCTCTTCATGCTGATCTATCAGTCTTCTCACCAGCTGTCATATTGGATAGCCATGGCCACCGGCCTTTATGGTCGGCACGTCCTTGTTTGACAGTAATTGTGAGTCAGGTGATATTGGATAGAATACGATTGGGAATTGGATGATGAAAACTTCATTTTCAATGTCTCCGAATCCATCTACACGCTTTCCTCGTCCTCTCCATAATTCACCAATATTGACAATGGTATCTCCTTAGTCTACCCACAACTAATTGATTGGGATAAACAAGGCCTGCTAGTCATGGACATATTTCAGAATGATGAGGCCATTGTAGAATTCATGGGACTACGTGAGGGAATACCCAGTGGTGATCACAAGGATGGATTTGCTATTGATCTAGATTGTGCAACTTACTTCGGGGAGATTGCTTTGTCCTCTAGTCACAAAATGAAAAGTAAAAAAAAAAAAAAAAATAAAGCGTCTTTGAATTGGCGAAAGGCACCTTATGGCGATAAAAGTAAAATAAGGGGCGTGCTCGAGGGTGAAAACCTCTCAGAAGCAAAGGTAAGGCTTGGACTTTCTTCTACGTGAATATAGAAATAAAAATGCTTTCACAGAGGACACCATGGAGATCAACATATCTACGGTGAAGATCACAAATGATCTCTTTGCAACATCATGACAAGAGAGAAACTTAGATTCCACAAATTCTTTTGGAGTGTAGAATTAATTTTGCATGGTCATATGCTTGGGTATGTGCGGGTTGGATTCATAACTAGTCTTGCACCATTTTCCACTACTTCCAGATCCCAAACCAGTAAAATAAAAGTTGCATAAAATGCATCCTCAGATCGCCCTGTTAGTCAAAGCTGAACTCAAGAAACTGCTAGATGCGAGATTCATACGGTCTATCGACTATGCTAAATGGATATCTAATCTTGTACCGGTGAAAAAGCCAAATGTTCAGATACATGCCTGCATAGATTTTAGAGACTTGAACAAAGCATGTCCAAAGGATGACTTTCCATTTCCAAACATAGATATCATAGTGGACCTTACAACAGGATATGAGATGCTGTCCCTCATGGACGGTTTCTCAGGTTACAATCAGATTTGTATTTCCCCTGAAGATCAGCATAAAACAACATTCACATGTCCTTGGGGTACATACTTTTGGAATTTCATTCCTTTTGGTCTTAAGAATGTAGGCGCCACGTATTAGAGAGCTATGAAAAAAATATTCCATGACATGATGCACAAGATAATGGAAGATTATGTAGACGACCTTTTGGAAAAATATTTGAGACAAAAAGACCACTTGAATGTGTTAGACAAAAATTTCAAGAGACTGGAAGAATATAAAGTCCATCCGAATCCTAAGAAATGTGTCTTTGGTGTGACATCTGGAAATTTTTTGGGATACATAGTTTCTTGAAGAGGTATTGAGGTCGATCCAGCCAAAGTGAAAGCCATCTTAGACATGCCTCCACCAAAAGGAATAAGTGAACTCAGGACATTACAAGGTAGGTTACAATCTATCCGATGCTTCATAGCACAATTGGCCAAAAAATGTCAACCATTTCAGTATCTTCTGCGCAAAGGTATCCCCTTTGTGTGGATAGATAAATTTCAAGAGGCTTTTCAGTAAATAAAAGACTATCTACTATCATCGCCAGTCCTCATGCCCCCCATTCAAGGAAAGACATTAATTCTATACATCTCTGCCACTACTTCAACATTGGGGGCATTATTGGCACAAAACGACCATGCAGAAAAGGAACAGGAAATATACTACATCAGTCGGACATTGGTTGGATATGAGCTAAATTACACAACCATTGAATGTGCATGTCTAGCAGTTGTCTTTGCAGCTCAAAAGCTAAGACACTGCATGTTGAATCATAGGACACAATTGGTAGGAAAGATTGATCCCCTGAAATATATCTTGAGTCGTGCAACATTGACAGGTCATCTGGAAAAATGGGTCATGATCTTGAGTGAGTATGACATTCAATATATGGAACGAAAGGCCATAAAGGGACAAGTGATAGTAGACCAACTGGAAGACACACCTATACAAAGTGATCACCCATTGGTGGCAGATTTTCCTGATGAGTCTATATTTCATACAGAGCCTAAGTCACCTTAGAGGCTATACTTTGATGGGTCTCATACTAGTCATGGCTCGGGGGTAGGAATATTGCTTATCACTCCACAAGGAGACTCCATCCCTAAGTCGTTCTGCATTGATTTTCCATGCACAAATAATGTTGCGGAATATGAGGCACTTGTGACAGGACTCAAAATGGCCATAAAATAGAAAATCAGGACACTTCATGTTTATGGAGATTCTCAGCTGGTCATCAACCAAGTTAATGATGACTATGACACAAAGGATGAGAAGTTAATGCCTTATAAATGAATGGTTGATAGCTTTCATACATATTTCCACATGTTGAATTTTGAGCAATTTCCAAGAGCAAAAAAGAAGGCAACAAATGCAATGGCTAAAATTGGCTCTCTCTTAGACATCCCAAGCAATCTGCCACAACTTGATTTCCTGGTGGAGCAGCTTTTGGTCCCTGCATATGATATGCCCAAATTAGAGATGGTCTGCGAGCTTGTTGGTCCTGTATCTCCCTGGTATCAAGAAATTTATGACTATCTCAAGTCCCAAGCCCTTCCCTCCAACCTATCCAACAACCAACAAAAGTCCTATATTCGAAAAGCCGCCTGATACACCATCGTCAGTGAGACCCTCTACCGTCGTAGCTTTGACAACACCCTTCTTCGATGTCTTGACACTAATGAAGCATGCACAACCTTACACAAAGTATATGAGGGTATATACCAGTCTCATTTGAGTGGTCCTACTCTAGCCAAGAAGATAATGAGACTTGGGTATTATTGGACGACCATTGAAAAAGATGCACTTGAGTTTGTTAGGACTTGTTGCCAATGCTAGATACATAGTGATTTGATTCATGCGTCGACACAAGAACTTTGACCGATTAATTCTCCATGGCCCTTCACACAATGGGGACTTGACCTCATGGGAAAAATCCACCCTACCTCTTCCAATGGCCACAAATTCATTATCACTGCCACTGAGTACTTTACTAAGTGGATCGAAGCCATCCCCCTTACATACATAACCAACAAAAAAATTTCCAAATTCATTCTCAATTACATCATTTTCCGGTATGGTATTCCACAGTCCATCATCACAGACAATAGACGTCCTTTCAAAAATCAAGACATTCGTGAGTTATGTGAGTGATTCCACATCCAACATAATTTCTCTATGCCATACTACCCACAAGGAAGCTGTCAAGCTGAGGCGTCCAATAAAACCATCCTTAAAATTCTCAAAAAGACTGTCAATGACACTGGCTGTGACTGGCACATCCAACTTAACCCTGCTCTGTGGGCTTATCGCATCAACATATGCACACCTACAAGAGCCACTCCATTTTCCCTGGTCTTCATAGCTGAAGCCATATTTCCTATCGAGGTTGAAATTCCATCCGTAAGAGTCTCCATGAAGGGTCTGATAGATGATGAAGAATACAGACAGTCACGACTACATGAGCTGGAGATGTTAAATGAAAGAAGACATAATGCCCTAAACCATCTACAGGCATATCAAAACCATCTCTGTCATAGTTACAACAAGAGAGTCATGGTCAGGAAGTTTGACATTGGTGATTTAGTCCTCATGCAAAATCCTAAAAATCAATCTAACAGAGAAAAACCTGGCAAGTTTGAGCCCAATTGGCTGGGTCCTTACGTCATCATATCCTCTTTTTGTTTTGGAGCTTATCAGCTAGCTACTATAGATGGTGAAACAAGTGACAGAGTCGATAAAAAATCTGCACCTTCAAAAGTTCTATGCATAGCATCAGAAAACCTAGCTGAAAACTGCAAAAATACAAAAAAAATGAAAAATATAAAAAATCGTCACCTTGATGAAAACTTGGAAAATGTCTTGGTGACACCAAAAAAATGAAAAAATGACAAAAATAGTAAAGAGAAATAATTCGTTCAAAAGTGAAAACTTGGTAAACATGCACTTTGGATAAGTACCATGGTGAAAACCTGGCAAACATGCGCCATGTGTAGTCAGTCATTGATCTTCCATCTACTGCCACTCTATCTACTTTGGTCCATAATAAAACACCCACTTTTCTGACAACACCTTGACACCCATCACAAAACCCCGTCATTTTCTCCCATGGTTGATAATGATTGACATCAAGTCATGCATATCACCCATTCGTCACATACACATGTCCTTTCCCCATCCGTCTAGTTGACTAGTCCTAGGCTTGACTAGGGGAAAATCTTTATTACTTGATTACAGTGGGTATTGAACGTGGTCCTGTCACTCGGAAATTTCTTGAAAAAAGACCTAAAAATTGAAAAATGTCTTGAAAAAAGACCTAAAAATAAAAAAACATCCTAAAGAAACCCAAAAAAATCAAAATATCTCAAAAACACAAAACATAGTGAATGTCAATCAAATCAGTTAAGTTAGTCATGTCAGTCCGTCATTGTCCTTCGTCAAACTACATTGTCTCTGTGCATTTTCTACGTAGGCAAGGCTCATCTTTGAGCCCCCGAGACATTACGTGAAGTCCTCTTAGGTTTGTCAAAATAAAATCATGATTCAATCTTTGGTCATCAAGAAAAAGTCATTGGTTGTGTCAAACTACGAGGTCTCTGAGTGTATGATTTAGGCAAGGCCATCAATCGATGAGCCCCTGAGGCCACACTAGGTCAGTCCATTAGGGTTCATGACACTACACTGGCACACACGTCAAAATGTCTTCAAGTCAAACAATTCATCTCAAAACAAACAAACTCCTACAACCAACTTTGACAATTCTTTAATAACCATGTCAAACACATCATCGTGTCAACATTGACATGTAATCAACAACAGTCAAACTTCAGTCAACTTCAATCAAAACAAGTGAAATTGTCATAACCAGTCAAACTATCAACTCTTGGTTATTCTTTAGATGTGTCCTTCTGAAGAACAACCTTTGTCATTTATACCTTAGGATATGTCCTTCCTAGGTAACATCACTGTCATCTGGCATTTTGAGGGATCCTCTTGACATCGACATTATTTAGGATGTGTCCTTCCTGAATTTGGAAAACTTTGACACTCGACACTCGGACATTGTCAAACATGAGACCTTTGGCATCCGACATCGTCAAACCTAAAATCTCAACATCAAAACACCTAGAATTCAGACACACTTGGAAAACACTTGGCACTTGTCTTTGGGTCTTTCATTATGTTACTAGTTTCTCAGTGATGTCCTAACAACATGATTTAGAGAAGCAGCGATGTATCATGATGATTGGTTTGTCTTGTATTTTTGGAAGTCATGTTGCTAGTTCCTCAAGGATGTCCTAACAACAAGATTTAGAGGATCAACGATGTTTCATGACTTGTCTTTCTGGTCTTTTTATGCTTGTGGTTGGTTGTGACAAAAAGACTGGGGCAACTGCGCTCTTCGTATGAGTCATGATCATCCTTGTCTACAATTGCTTGTCTCATGTGATGGTACGACCTTGCACACCTTGATCTATGTCATATCATGGTGTTTGTTGGCCATTACAATAATCCGCTCAATGATTATTAAGAGCAATAATTGTTAAAGTCCTATGGTAATATGTTGAAGGATTTGGTTTCCGTACGAACATTCATCTCCTTATGTCTTGTCCTCCCGTCTCGTTCATCTCACGACGATATCCTGTGACATACAAAAAAAAAGTGCATACATGATCATATAGGCATTAGATTACGTACATACATACATCATCTATATCATTAAACCATATACATTGCATCACATATTGCATTGTCCATACATACATATATAATCTTGCATCAACATACATAATCATAAACATAGCATCCATTGCAATCATACATTGTACATCCATGTCATCATCATTAAAACATAACATTGTCATGGAATATGAGCATAAACATCCATCACATCATCACAAGTAGATATCATAGAATGCATACATGACATGGCATATAAAAAAGATAATCATAGGAATCATAAATGCATAAATCACATCACATAGTCATCACATAGTCATCATAACTGCATCATCATAATCATCATTAGATAAGCATACATCATAAAACATAGTCAACACAATGCATCATCACATAACATAAATCATATAGGCCGCATCAAAACTGCATCGCATATATAATCTAAAAAAAATTAATGTCACAGGATAGAGTCATAAGATATCCCAAAAATGGAGCTCGTAGACTCGATAGTCAATACATAAGGTGTCATAACATGAAAGTCTGAAACATGATAATAAAATAAATATGTCCAATACCCCTAGGATGTGCTCTCCTCATCCCCTCATGGAGAAGAGTGTGGTGACTGATGACCTGAACTTGGCACTGGCATAACTTGTGACGATGTGGCACCTTGTGTCTGTGAGACCACCAGAACTGCCACTGATGGCATCATCTCAACTGTAACATGCATTTGTGACGACATTGCTCCTTGCGTCTGAGAAGCCGAAGGATCTGTCACTGGAGGCTGGCTATGAATTGATCTGTGCCCTGACCCAGATGACCCGTGGCTATGATTGACCTGTGACTAGATGCATGCCTATGAGTGTGGCTAGACGTATGACCTGATGAATGCCCCGAGGAGGTAGATCCCCCCACATTGCTCTGGCTCTTGCTGTTGCTGCCACTCCTTGTCTTGCTCCCACTACTTGTCTTCATCTGAGATCGTGTCAGGGTAGGATCTTGTCTCTTAGGTGGCACCACTTGCTCATATAATAACCTATAACATCCCAGATGAGTGCTAACCCTGGACAACTCTCTCGCTAAGTCTCCTGATGGTCCTGAGCATAACTGTGAAAACTCTGTACACCACCAAGCTGACTCCTGTTGAAGGATCACTACCTGATCCCGCTCTACTCTAACCACCTCCAAATCTACCTACAAGGCCCTCACCTATGTTGTGCTCTCATCCAACCTCCTGCAGGTGCGCCCACTCGGCGATCTGTGGAGTACATCATGTGTGGTGGCCTGGGTGCATCATCCCTCCCCTCTACCATCCACCACCTCGGTAGCCACTCTACCTCATCTATGGCCTCATCATCATCACCCCTATCTTCCTCATCCCCACGTCTCATACTCTCCCGTTACACTCACTCTTGGGAACCTCACGCATCGCATCTCCTCTACCAGGCCTCCAAATGGAATCTATTTCTACCATTGTTTGTGGCTATCACGTGCGTGCTCATCATCCAGTAAACGCTTCATATATCGGTATCTCGTTTGCGTATGCTCCCTGTTTGGCCTCATCTCTTTGCCTCACCTCCTATCTCCCTAATCGGCTATCAGCCCTCATCTCTCTCCTCCTCCTCTGGCACCTCAGGGATGGCATCTAGTGTCACTCTATCCACACGCTGCCTCACCCTCCTCCCTTGTCTCCCACCACTGCCTCCTCATCTCTGTCTACCACCATCTACACCATCGTCTCCATCGTTTCCATCTCTCCCTCCACCTTTGCCTCCATCTCTCCCTCAGCCTCATTATATCCCGTAGCTTTGTCTGCATGCTCACCTTGCCTTGCCCCTAGAGCCTGGGTATCCTTTGACATCACGACAAATTGGTCGTTCCATTGGGATGCGTCGAGGGATTTTAGCGACTCTTATACAGATAAAATCGTTGTGAGTCCACACGGATGCAGCAGAGGCCCCCTCTCCATCCCCATTGCTGAGCGACTAGCGTATCAATTTGTTGCTCTGGGAATGGCATTGCTATTGGTGGACGCCATGAAGACTCTCAGGATGACCTGGCGTACTTGGTTGTACCCATGGGAACACCCTACTACTCACCAAACTATCGCAACACCCTCTAAGGTAGATACATCTCAATGATAAGATAATTCTGAACAGTCTGACCAATAAGATACTTGAACTGTCTACAAAAAATGAGGTGATCCGCCTCATCCTCCCATTGCCCATAGTCCTCTACTTGACCTCCGGATAAAAAAGATGCCATGGTGTTGTCAGAATACATAATGAAGCATACATATGGCATGCCATTCGTCAGCCCGTAACTGGTCTCCGGATTGGCGAGCGAAAACGACATGCCCATGCAGTCATAAGGCATCATCCCACAACCAATACTCTGTGCTCTCATGTAGGAAACCTCATGAAGCTGATGGTATAGCATCCCCAACAAGCATGGTCCCCAAGCATACACGGTCCTGTCTCGTCTCATCTCCACTAATACATCACCCTAGCCAATGGGAAATCTGTGTCCTCGACAGTCAGGAATCAGTACTGCTCTGATCAATGTCACCAACAAGGCATCAAACTGAGAGTAGTGTTCTGCCATGAACTCCGAGCAGATCTCGTACCCCTCAATCCCCAGTCGTACGCCGGTCTCATCATGATAATATGCTGTAAATGTCTGGTACCCATGTTGTGGATCGTACACGATCCGCTCTCCTCGGATCAACAGATGCAAGATCCGGTATACGTCCTCAAGTGTGACTGTAGTCTCGCCCATCGACAAATGGAAGGAGCATGTCTCAGAATGCCACCTCTCGCAAAGTGCAGTCAAAATTCCCCTATTTTTTCGGATAATGGGCAAATAGGTAACATAGTAGAGTCCCAGTCGCATTAGTCGCCATCGCTCCCTGTCCCGCAATTGGTCCCAAAATCTTTAGGTAGATGGCTTGCTCTCTCGTGTGTAAATCCACACTAACTATCTCTAATTATGTCAAAACACGCATCAACACCCTATTGAAAATCATCATTACCATTTGGCCAATTCAAAAGCATTTACAAATTTGAAATTCAACAAAGTCATCCTTGGCCAAAGTCAAAGTCAAATGCATCGTGTTGACTTCACTTGCATCGCGGTCAGGAGTTTGTGTCATTCCATACTTCATTTGCATCGCAACTTGGCGATTGCGTCGTTCCAGCTCACATTTGCGTCTCGACTTGGCACTTACATCACGATTCTTGCCACATGCATCACTCTATTCAAATGCATCTCCTGAGTTAGTGAATGCATCACAACCTTTCAAATGCGGCATTACACCCCTTGTTTGCAGTGTGATTTGGAAAATGCGTCTCAGTTTTCCGCAAATGCGTCACGCTTCTTTGACCTATCCTAGAGACCCCTTGCATTTGCATTGCGACGCATCAAATGCATGGAAAATGACAACGAATGCAGCTTACGTGCATGCATTTGTATCGCGACGCATTCATTCTTTGACCTAAAACCCTAAAATGACACGCAAAATGATGAAATGACAAAGTAAGTTAGATGTACGTACTGTTGGCTCTAAGCCCTCTGGCCATTTGTAGGTCCAGACGATCTCCCTGCGGTGCTCGGTCACTGGAATCACCATCTTCGCCAAAGTCCTCCTCGCTTTGAGCTCTCAAATTTACTATGGTGAATGTGAAAAGGAAATGACTTTTACCCCCTTTTTCAACCTATTTATAGGGTCAAAGTGGGATTTTTCAAATCTTTTATTACTGGAGGCTCATTTGACCGACTTTGACCACCCTTTTTGGTTGCTTTAAACTCCTCAAAGTCTAAAACTATCTGCACCATTGTTTTTCTGGTCATCAAATTGACTTATTGGGACACTTTCCAAATTTTTTTGTCATTGGCCCAAAATTTGAAAATTTTCCTGAGGGGGCATAGATACTCCGTACCTTCGCTGGGGCATGACTTTGACTTATTTTCTTTGTCACAATGTGATAGGCTGCATTATGACAAAGATGGGCAAAATGGAGACACATAAAAATGACCTAGGCCTACAAGCTCTATTTTTTATCATTTTCTTCCTGGCATAATTAAGGTATTTTAATTATGTCCTTGATCCACTTTTGACTATTAATTAAATAATTCATAATTATTTAATTAATTCATGTCTTTTTATTCCTCTTGATTATTTAAATAAATAAATTTTATTTATTTATTTAATGCGTCACTAATTGTCTAATGTCTCTCCATAATTAAATAAATTTCTTAATTTATTTAATTATCCTTGT
The DNA here is from genome assembly GCA_007258455.2 of Sequoia sempervirens. Lineage (NCBI taxonomy): Eukaryota > Viridiplantae > Streptophyta > Pinopsida > Cupressales > Cupressaceae > Sequoia > Sequoia sempervirens. The sequence goes on from VDFB02045739.1 coordinate 17,855, forward strand.
CCATTAATTATTCCTAATTATTTAAATAGATAAATTCTATTTATTTATTTAATACGTCACTAATTCTTAAAAGTCTTCTTATAATTAAATAAATTCTTTAATTTATTTAATTATTGCCACCTTTGACATTTCTCTCATTTTAAATAAAATTATTTATTTAAAAAGGTTCTATTTCTTAAATTTCCTCTTTAAGTAAATAATTAGATTAATTATCTACTATCATGTGATCCCACCTTTTGAATTAAATTAATTTTTAATTCAAAATAGTCTTTTCCTCCAAAAATCAAGTAATTTCTATTATTATTTGGTTTTCCAGCCACCTCTTT
>VDFB02045741.1:0-31653 GCA_007258455.2 Sequoia sempervirens
TGTCACAAATATAAATGATAAGAATTTTGAAATACATTATTGTTGAAAACTTAGAATTTAAAAAAAAAAGTAATTGTGTATCTAAATATAATTTAGATGAATTATAGGAATACTAGCAATTTTAGAGAAGTAATTATATACTCAAGAGTAAATTGAAACCAATGTTAATTTCTACTCCTCCCAAGAATCTTCAAATTCCACCTAAGGAAAGAGAAAGTAATAATATGGATGCACCTCTTACAAAGAAGCTTTCATATCAAAATAAGCATGAATATAGTATTTTCAAATATTTAAACAAAATCGAGGCTAATATCACTATGTTTGAATTGTTACACATTGTAGACCCAAAAGAAATATTAACAAGACTATTGATGTACAGATGTAGTTTATAAAGAAAAAAAAATGATTCTCCCTTATTTCTCTTGACAACTAAAATATTATGTAAGAACTTAACAATTGTTTAGTGGATTTAGGTGCTTTCAAGAATGCTATGCCATACTAAATTTGCCAAAAGTTAGGGTTGACTCTAGCCGCATCTAGAAGAATGGTTTTCTAGCTAGATAAGACTATGATAAATTTGGTGGATGAACACAATAATATCTATATAAAATAAACATCAAATCCCCAAATATAAAAAAATATGCACACAAGTGGTGAACATACATTGCATATGGGATGTTACTACTTATTAGGGACTAGCCCAAAAGACTAAATGGATATATGGCTACTAATTTTTCACATATGTGGCTCCCATGGCATGGTATAAATAATCAATTGTGAATTGAAAGAGAACTTAGAATGAGAAATATAATTATTGAGTATAATAAGACTAATGAATTTTTTTATATGGAGTTAATATTAGAATTTGATCTAATTAGTATAAATAATATATTAGAAGTCATGTTTATCTAGTCAATATTATCAAACAAACAAAATATAGAATAAGATAATTACTACAATGGTGACAATAAGTCACAATAGTTATTTGTGGTGATCAAAATAGAAGAGTACATGATGATTTATATCCTAATATGTAGAGGGGAGTACTATTATATTAAAGATATAAATTCAAATCAAGAGGAGACAATCTACAAGTGTCAAAAATAAATAAACATGAAGATGATTCCATGCCACAAAATGATCTAATGGATGCCTTTATTCATATGTAAATGAAAATATATCAAGAGCTACTACAAAATTTGAGCTAGGATAAAGAGATGTTGGGACATGTAGTTAATTTAATATAGTTCCCTTTAGTATTAGTGTAAAATTCATGGGAAACAACACAAAATATTCATGTCCAAAATTTCTTTTAGTATTAAAGGTGGTACAAGAAGGTTAATAGTATTAAAGATACTCCATTGAGTGAAAATATTGAATTGATGGAATGTGGTGCAAATCAACAAGGGAGGTTGTGGTCATTAATCAAGGGGAAATAGATGATAGTATGAAAGAAAGATGTTCAAGTAATGAAGTAAAAGTGAATGCAATCAAAGTAAAGAAAGAGCTTGATAAATATATTCCAATAATTATTTATGTGCAAGATAAACAAAAAACAATATTAATTATGGAAGATAAAATTTGATGGTGCCAAATCCAAATTGTGTTGCAATGTTAGTATTGAGTTATAAACCCAAGGGCATATCAAAAGGCATATATAGAGAATGGAAAAAATAACTGCAGAGATGTAGAGAACTTTGAATCTCCTTAAACCTAAAGAAATTCATATATGGAGTAACAAAAGGAAAGATATTAGGACATCATTTTTTTTAGGAAATATCAATAAACCCTAAAAGAGATGAAGTAATTTTGAATATCCCTTTACCCAACGGTTAAAAATAGCTTAAGTCATTCTCTAGTAAGATCAATTTTGTAAAAAAATCTATTTTAGGTTTTGTTGAAATAGTTGGAACCTTGACTTTAATGATGAAAAAGATACATATATAGAATAGAGTACTAAAGTACAAGGCACTTTTTCTAAAATCAAGATGTCAAATGTGAATACCCCAATGTTGATAATCCCAAATTATACTTGGTCATTTAATATTTATTTTTTTCTTATGAATGTTTAAATGTAGTAGTTCTAAATGAATTAAAATATTTTGGAGATGAAAGATAAATAACATTTATGAGTGCACCTTTCATAAATGTTGAAATTAAATATTCAAACATAAACAAGCAAGCATTTGCATTGGTTAGAGTAGTCAAACATTTAAGGCACCACATTATCAAAAGTAAGGTATTTCCATTATACCTAGCCCTTTGGTTAATACCATGCGAAAGAGAAATGAGCTAGGTGAATGTAGGGACAAGTGGGTGACTATCTTATAATAATTTGACTTATAAAATCACTTAATAAAAATAGTAAGAGAATATGGATTAGGCAAGTTCATGGTGTAAATAAGTTAAGGTAACGAAACAACTTCTTACACTAATCTTGAGAGGAGGATAATGAAAAACTTTATAGATCTTTACAACAGTTACATAAACTTAAATAGCAATAAACATAAATATCATGCATACCACAACACATTGATTTATGTGGGGAAAACCCTTTCCAGAGAAAAATCCCACACTCCAAAATCCGCCCAATAGATTATTCAAAAATCACGAAGATTACAATATACTTGTAGATCAAGCTTCTCATAGGAGTATCACCAACTAGAGATCTAGAGGAAAGATGACCACTATCAGACTCTTAGAATACATCAAAATGCACTATTATAATACAATGTCATCATAAAATAGGGTTGCCTTCTAGGGCAAGACAAGCCAACAAAATATCTACCATTAGATCTAAGACCTAATGATCAATGGTCTAGATTTATAATAATAAAATATACATTAAATTTGGCTTTCAAGGGAACTGTACTCGAACCCTTGTCGGGGGGATGAGCCCCCCGGACCCCACAGGGGGTACCCCTTGCACACCCCGTCCCCCCCACACTTACCTATCAACAATAAACCTTTTGTAACTGCAAGCTTGAGACGCATTTTCACAACACATGGTTGAAGTCAATTGTTAAATTATGTGTAAATAATATTTGGTGTAATCTATTAGAGATGATGATTGGTAGCATGACCTAATTTATTACATGTTAAACAATAAGTGTTTCAAACACTTGAATACCACTCAAATTCATTTAATTAGGAATACTATATAGGTAAACTCATGATGGTGTTACTTAAGGGGCTTAGATAAGACATGGGTGTTAGGAGTACTAAAATATTTTCATAACAAATTTAGAACAAGCCATGGTCAAAGTAATTTCACAACACATAAAATACTCAAATTTATTTATTAATTTCCGCACATATTTATCATTTCTCATATGAAAGTTAGAAACATACATGTTTGTCAAGTTATAGTGCACATGGAGCACTACATGGTCATGCCTATGCAACTTGTTATCAAACTTTTCTCTTTTGTCGGTACAACTTGTTATCATTTTTTGTTTTTTTTCTTAGAAATTGTTGGTGTGAATAAGGTATTTTACCTAACTAATTCACCTAGTAGGTCCTATTCTCATTTTAAGTTTACTTAGGACCTAAGAATATTTCTAGAAGTCTTAGTTGGCAGTATATCTTATCATCTTATATCATTTACTTTTTATGTCCTAGGTAATTTTATATTTATTGTCTCATGTCATAGGATTAATATACTTTTCATGATCTTGTCTAATCCTATGTCTCACCTTGGCTATATAACCAAGAGGTTCTCATTTGTAAATCAATCCATTGTATTGATCACAATTGATCTAATATTATTTTGCATTCATTATTGCAAATTTATGCTCTTTCTCTTCTCTCTTATAGAAGGTTATTTTTGGTTTTGCAAGTGATCTTGGGAGATTTAGTTCTTGAGTGACTCTAACATGGTATCTGAGCTCCATATCTGCAATCCCATTCTCAGATTTGGGAGATAATCAAGCTTGAGCTATTGGAAGGTTGCAAATCTTGGTGGATCTTGAAAAGCTGAGTATGCTCTCCTCTTGCATTGAATTATGATCTAGAGAATGAAAAAACTTTATAGAAAAACTAGATTTGGGGTTTCTTCCTATGGATTTATATTGTAAGTACATTTTGGAGTATTTTGAGTCAAAACAAACCTTGTCATTAAATCCAAAAAGCTCTAAAATCCATATTTTCATATATAATACTTCATATTTTTGTGATAGAAAATTTTTAGCATTTTTTGCATGACTATCTTAAAATTGCTAGCCAAATGATTTTCATTGCGCCATTGTTTAAATTTTGACGGCCAAATTATCATCATTAGGGGACCTTCTTTGCCTTTAAAGCCCTAATTGGGAAGTTTTCTTCTAGAAGCCATAATATTTTACTTACGTATGGATTTTGGCAATTAAGATATCATCAAAAAGTTAGTTCCAAGCACTTTCCAATGGTGTAAGTCTCATTATTATATTTTTATGTAAATGAATTGCATTTTTTATTATAGTTAGATCTTCTTTTTTGGACCTTTGAGCTCATAATTTTTTTCCTAGATCTTTGATTTTTTTTATTATTGTGACATGGGAAGGTATCGATGAGCTCTTTTATCCTATCCATGCACTTTTTTTAGATTTAGCCCCAAATATCTTTTATTCATATTTGTGTGTGTTTGCATTCTAGTTGATAACTTGGACATACTAACACCTAGAGAAGTTTTATCCTTTTTGGAAGGCTTCATTTTTAATCTAGATCATATTGGGAAATTGTAATTTCAAGCTAAGGATCTTATTATGAGATATTATTGTATTTTTTCAATATTTGATCCATCTTGGAATTATAAACTTTGGAAAGCATGTTGGCATTATAATTGCACTACACATAAAGTTCCAATATTATATATTGTTGAGGGGTTCTCATGATTGAATAATTGAGGAAATCTTGTGTTATTTGCTAGTTGTAATCATGTCTCCTAATTCATGGAAAATTAAATATGATTACTATGGGAAGAAAAGGCATACAATAGATGAATGCATTTGAAAGAAACTTGATGAGTTGCAACTTATTTATGATCTTCATGAGTTGAGATAATTTTTTGTTTCCAATGAAATTAGTTTGCCATATTTTTCTAAATTAGCATCAACAAATTCATTTGATGTTCAAACTCAAAGATCTTGTGTGGACACAACATCATTTGTGGATGAACAATTTAGTCCAATAAAATGAATTGAGATCTCATATAATATCCTCTATCTATTTTTGCTTCTAATGATAGTTGTGTTACTACTTGTGATTTAGTGTAACATGGTATACATTATCTTTTAGAGAGGGCTACTTGGGATGAGTACATGACAGGCATTGTCACATTACAAGTTTTTTTTTTATATAATCTCACATTTTAGAACAAGGAGACACCATTGATTGCATACTTCTCTTTGATGGAGATGATTCTTATTCATTGTTGTGAGGGGAACACTTTAACCCTCTTGTTCATCCTCCACATGACCATTCATCACAGTTTGACATGAGTGTGGACAGTTTGGAAGAGGTATCTTTGTCTTTAGAGGAGGTAATTTTATCTTTAGATATTGTTCTCCATTCATCTGTAATATATTTTGGATTGTCATCTTCATTAGTGTGGCATAGAACTCTTGACTTAGTAGTGGAAAATTTTGGCATCAACATGGAGACACTTAAGCAATTTTTTAAGAATTCATACATCTTCATCCTTATTCCTATCTAGAATGGGAAGCATTATTGCATCTATACTTGGTTTTGTTTCTTCCCAAGGGGAGGAATGTTGTTTGTTGGTATTGTATCATATTTTATCTTTGGGAACTTACCATTTATGTTAGAGATTATACATTATGGGGGGTGGGGGGTGCTACATAGTCTCTCTCCTTCCCTCTTATTGGGGAGTTATTGATTGCATATTTATGATAGAAGTAGTCCTTGGGGGGTGATTTTGAGTCCTCCTTAATTCTTTTATTTCCTTTTATCTTCTCTCTTTTCTAGAGAGGAGTTTTGTCCCATTGGGTTTTCTCCTTTTCTCCATTTGTGAGAGATTGCATTTGTACATGGGTACCTAACATGGTCTTGTAGCTGGAACCCATCCTTAAACTCTTGCATCATTTGTAATTGTTTACTTCTCCCTAAGTTTTAGTTAAGGGGGTGTTGGTTTGAATAAGGCATTTTACCTAACTAATTCACCTAGTAGGTCATATTCACATGTTAATTTTACTTAGGTCTAGGAATATTTCTAGAAGTCTTAGTTGGCATTAGATTTTATCTTATCTCATGTCATTTACTTCTTGTGTCCTAGGTAATTTAATATATATTGCCTCATGTCATATGATTAAGACACTAGTTATGATCTTGTCTAATCATATGTCTCACCTTGGCTATATAACCAATAGGTTCTCACTTGTAAATCAATTCATTATAGAGATTGCATATTGCATTCATTATTCACATTTGATCTAATATTATTTTGCATCAATTATTACAAATTTATGCTATTTCTTTTCTCTTTTGTAAAAGGTTATTTGGTTTTGGAAGTGATCTTAGGATCTTGAGTCCTTGAGTGATTCTAATAGAAAGGGATTGATTTTATTATAATTATTTATCTTTATTCTTAAATGAGAAATTTATTTTGATGGCAATAAACTACTATACCTAATGGACTAAAGCATAAACATTCAAAAGTTGCACTATAGATATCATGGTTAACTTTTTAGAGAAATACATTATCACCAGGTTTGGTATGCCTTGTGCTTTGGTATATGACAATGGCTCTTTTTATTCCATGAAATTTATTGAATGAGCTTATAACAACATGGCAATTCTTAAATTTTCTTCCAATTATTATTCACAAGCTAATGGTTATTTTTTAATCTAAAAATAATAATTTTTTGGATGTTATTAAGACAATGATTCTCTAGGGATTGTAATAATACATTGAAATATGCACTTTTTCTAGTATAAAAATAATTAAATCATCCATGATTAGGTATCCATATCATCTTATTTATGGTCAAGATTTAATATTTCTCATGAATTTGATATTTCTTACTTTACAGTTCAAGAAAGAGTATTTAAAACTACTGATAAATTTAAAGCTTGATTGCTAAATTTGATTCAATTAGAAGAGAAGAGTTTGGACCTCTACAAAATCTCAATAAACATCAAGGGATTGTGAAAAAGTGGTTTGATAGGAGAGCTAGAGTTAAAACTTTTTCAATTTTTTATTTAGTTTTTCTTTAGGATAAAGCATGTGAGAAGAAAGGAAGTTGTAAGATGGGGTTAGAAATCAAATAGCATAGACAAAGTGGCAGCCAACACTTCTAAACTATTAACCTCATCCAAACAAGAGAAAACAATGAAAGCATAAGGAAAATAAAACATCAAATCAAAATACTCCCCATGCTTGAACTTGAATCACTTCTCTTGCTCTCCTATTTCTCCTTTTGCAAATATGCCCTCAGATTTGTAGTCTAACTTGTGCAAATACCTGCAAATTGTAAGTAGAAAGTTGGAGAAGAATAGTTGTTAAGGTGAAAATGGAGAAGGAAGGTTGCTTTTATAGACAACCTTTCGAATGGATGGCTGAGATTAATCTTCTAGAAAGATTCCAAGATCAATGTATGGGAATGCATGAGAGGGAGGTTATGAAATGGATGGTTGAGATTAAGTCTCAGAAAAGATGCCAAGATCAACGGTCCAGAATTGATGCACCAAAAATATGCCATGCATGGAAAAGCTATGACGTCGACGGCTATGACGCTTGACAGCTATGACAAAAATGAATGTTATGACAAGGGATTATGACAAAGCATCTTTGACTAGGTGGTGCATAAATAATTTATTTTAAATTATTTATTCAAAAATGGAGAGAGTGGAGGAAATGGACAAGTGGAAAATAAATTATTTATTCAAATTATTTATTTGGAGAAAATGAAAAGAGGAGCATTTAATTAAATTTATCAATTTAATTAAATGGAGAGATGAAAATTAGACCTTAAATAATTAATTTAGATTAATTATTTAATAGGGGAGGTGGCATGGGATAGTTAAATAATTTTAATAATTATTTAACTATAGAAGAATTAAAGGACCATGAATAGATAATTAATTAATGGTAATTATTTAACTATAGATGAAAGGGTGACAAAATAAATAATAATTTATTTAACTATTGAAGAAGAGGGAGAAATTAGTGACGTAATTAGTTTATTTAATTGATCAGGATAGAATAAAGATTAGAAAGTGAATTAATTAAATAATTATTAAAAATTATTTAATTAATAGAGGAATATGATCAAACATATTCAATTATCGAAGGACGAGGATGAAGAAAAATGACACTTGCAGGCTTCAGACATTTTTCAGTGTCTACATTTTGCCCCTCTTTGACATAATGCAGTTCATTGCATTGTGTCAAAGAAATTTAATTTTGAAATATGCCCCAGTGAAAGAAGAATGACGAGGAGGGTTGTGTATTCCCCCTTGAGAGGACAGGTGAGTTCAAAGAACACGAGTGTGCTCTCAAAATGGATGATAAGATTAGAGGATGAAGGATAGAAGAAATGTTAGGTTGGAAGGGGATGGATATTAGCGTGGAAGAGAAAGGAGGATGAAGATGGAAAGCTAGACGAGAAATGATAAGGGAACCAACTTTCATGCTTACATTTTTATATTTATCATCATCGGGCAGATTATTGTAATGGCCAACAAACACCATGATATGGCATAGACCAAGGTGTGCAAGGTTGTACCTTCACGTGAGACAAGCAGCCACAAACAAGGATGATCATGACTCATACTAAGAGAGCGATTGCCCTAGTTTTTTTGTCATAATCAACCACAAACAGTAAAGACAGGCAAGACAAATTTCATGAAACGTCATTGCTCCTCTAAATCCTGTTGTCAGGACATCCTCGAAGAACTAGCATCATGATTACCAAAAGAAAAAAACAAGCATCATAAAATTAAATACCAAGTGCTTGCCAAGTGTCTAAATGTCAAAATGTCAAGTTTGTAAAGTGTGGTGGAATGTCGAATGTCTTGGTGTCAAAATGCCAGGGTTGACGATATGAAGATGCCAGATTGGTGTCGAGTTCAGGAAGGACACATCTTGAATGATGTCGAGATGTCAGATTCAGAAAGGACACATTCTGAATGACGTCGATGCCAGAGGGATACCAAATTTGGGAAGGACACATCCCGAATGAGGTCGATGTCAAGATGTCAAATTGATGTCAAGTTTAGGAAGGACACATCTTGAACAATGTCGGTGTCAAGATGCCGAATTGATGTCAAGTTTGGGAAGGACACATCCCAAACGATGTCAATGTCAAGATTGTCGAATTCAGGAAGGACACATCCTAAATGATGTTGATATCAGGAGGAATGTATCTCAAATGTCGTGAGAATCCTCAAAATGCCAGATGACCATGACGATGCCTAAGAAGGACACATTGTAGGGCATAATTAAATGACGGGCTACCCTTCAGAAGGACACATTTGTAGAGTAAGCAAGATTTGACTAGTTTGACTAAGTTTGACTGAGTTTGATCGATTTTGATATGCCAAGATGATTGTCGTGCTTGATTGAAAGATTGTAGAAGTTCGCTTGGCTAGATTGTTCGTTCGAATTTTGACAAAGACCATGATAAATTTAAAGACTATTTCATGTGTGTGAGAAAATTGTGCAATGAACCCTAATGGACTGACCTAGTGTGGCCTTGGGGGCTCATCGACAGATGGTCTTGCCTATGTCATACACTCAGAGACCTTGTAGTTCAACACGACCAATGACTTTGTCTTGTTGACCAAAGATTGAGTCATGATTTATTTTGACAAACCTAATAGGACTGACCTAATGTCTTAGGGGCTCGAAGATGAGCCTTGCCTACGTAGCAAGTATGTAGAGACAACGTAGTTCGACAATGACAAAGACTAATCAAGACTTGAATTGACGTGACTGTGTTGACTAACATGACTCTATTTTTTGGAATTTTTGTGTTTTCTTCAGGACATTTTTCTATGTTTAGGTCTTTTTTCAAGACATTTTTTGATTTTTAGATATTTTTTAGGACATTTTTTGATTTTTAGGTCTTTTTTAAGGACATTTTTTAATTTTTAGGTCTTTTTTCAAGACATTTTTCAATTTTAGGTCTTTTTAAGACATTTTTTGATTTTTAGGTCTTTTTTTTAGGACATTTTATGATTTTTAGGTCTTTTTTCAGGACATTTTATGATTTTTAGGATCACATGCGGTACCCACTGTAGTCTCATGATAAAAATTTTCCCCTTGTCAAGTTGAGAATGAGCCAGGCAAAATGGAATGTAAAGAAAAGGCATGACTAGCATGGACAGTGGACATTATGCAAGACTTGATTTCAACCATTGTTAGCCATGGACAAAAATGTCATGATGTCAGGGTGAAGTGTTATGAAAAATGTTAGAAAGAGTATGTTCATTAGGGACAAAGGTAGATAGAGTGACAGTAGATGGCACATCAATGACTGACTGCACATGGCACCTGTTTGCCAAGTTTTCACCATAGTACTTATCTAAAGCGCCTGTTTACTAGGTTTTCACTATTGGAAGAATTATTTCTCTTTATTTTTGTCGTTTTATTCATCTTTTTTTTGGGTGTCACCAGGACGCCTGTTTGCCAGGTTTTCATCAAGGTGATAATTTTTTGTATTTTTTCAGGACTTTTTCCCTAGCTCTCTGAAGCTAGGTATAAAATTGATAAATGTCAGATCCATGGACTACCTTGACGATGCCCTGATCTTGTGTGGATGACCATACTGGAGGAAAGGACCTGATTGAGATGAGGAGTACGAGTGGCATATATGAAGGATGATATATATGAAGAATGAAAGAGGCTATGGTAGGATCCCTAATGTCCACACTATGTGGGCCATTAGGCTTCGGCCGAAAAGGAGATTGGACAACCAACGAGCTAGAGTACGAGAAGGAGTTGTCATCAAAGATACATTGAAAGACATCGCCAATGGAGGGATATGATGGATATGTGAACATGGCTGGATGGAACAGAGTATATGGTATGAGTGAGAGTGACATGGATATAGACCTTGGATCAACAGGTGCTTTGTTTGACTTTTTGCCTTGATAGATGCCCCCAATGATTTTTGATGGAGAGGCATACTTTGAGATCGACTTTTTCTCATTTTCACTTTCGAATTTTATTTCTGTTTTGTCCGATAGCTTTTTATTTTGGCTATGGGACTTGTCTTGATCTTCTTTTCTTTCTTTTGATTTTTGATCTCCTTTTAAAGATATCTCGTTCATTAGAGCTTTTCCTTTATTCTTTTCTTGAGCTATGATTTGTTGATCCATGTCTATGATGCGAATGGAAGTGTGTGAAATGGGGGAAGTAGGTGAAGTGAAAGGAATGTTTAGTGGATGAATGGGAGTGGCGATGTCATTAATGGAATCTTTTGGACTATCCTTTTCTGTACTGTTAACATCAAAGGAGGCTTGCACATCCTTAATGACTTGGCAAGATGACTTAGTAGAGATGACAATAGGAGATTCATATCCTAGCCTAGGGTAGGTGGGATGGAAGGATGATGATTAGATATCCTCAATGGGGTCATGCTCAAAGAGTGGGTTATCGTAAATTTATTGGTGAAACAAGGGGTTATAATAGATATGAAAAGCTTGAGAGGAAGTAGATATGGAAAAGGCCGATGTGTCATCAAGGTCTCGAAAGGTTTCAATCCAAGCACGACCATCCTTTTGTGTTCCTTCTATAACTATCTTGTCATCAATGTTGGAATTTTGATCTCTATCAATGACATTAGCATTGTCGTTTGCTAGTAAATTATCCATACAATATTCTCCACATCCCATGTCATGAATTTGGACCTTGTGGTTTGATGGCGGGGTAAATGGAGTGTATAACTTGGTCAATGAAGATGGATCAATGTAGTGAGATGATGTGGCAATGGATGTGGACGTGGAAGGCTTTGCAAGTGTTGATGGGTCGATGAATTTGGAAGATGAAGACGTTGAGGCTTCATGGTTGATAGGCACTTGACATTCTGAGACACCTCGTAAGTTGGTGCAATAGTGGAATGGATTAGGGTCTTTGTATATAGTAATTTCGGTACCTTCAAAAGGAAATTTAAAGCATTGGTGATACGTGGAAGGGATGGCTTTCAGTGCATGGATCCAAGGTCGACCAAGTAAAATGTTGTATGGCAGGTCCAAATCCAGAACTTGACAACTGGTGTCGACAATGACTGGCCCGATTCGAATTGGAAGTGTAATTACTCCCGGAGAGGAACATTCTTCATCATCATATGCCTTGATAACAATGCTTCTTGTGGCGTCTACGCAAGCATTAGAAAAGCCTAGTTCCTTGACAAATTTTAAGGAACATATATTCAGTCTTGCTCCGCCATCTACTAAGACTCGTCTGACCTTATGTTTATGAACAAGAACTTCAATATGAAGGGCATTATTATGGTTGGATTTGGATGACGAATAGTCTTGGTCCGAAAAGGTGATGTGGTGGGGAGTCATGAGATATCCTACCATGGCTTCAAATTGGTTGACATCAATATCTTGGGGAACGGAGGATTCTTTTAATGTTTTATCTAGAATGGCCTTATGGGCAAGCGAGATGCAAATAGAGATTTGTGCGGGTGTTTTTCCAAGCTGGTAAATAAGATTAAAGTTTCCTTTAGGTTGGGTTTTCTTTTTTTGTGGATGTGATTGCGACTGCGAAGTGGATGGGCCAGCTATTGTTACCTTTGGTTGTCTAGGGGGAGGAGGGTCGGCTATGGTGACCTTTCTGTCGAGGGTGGTGACATTGCATTCATGGGCCTTTCTGACGGTGACTGTGCAAACATGTTCATCAGTTTTTCTAATGTGATGTGCGATAGGTCCCCCAGAATAGTCATATCCAATATGGGCATAGTTGGCTCGACTATTGTTATTTGTATTTGACATAGAAGGGTTTCTAGAACCATGCTCTTGCAGTGGGTTTTTGTGTATTGTATGATTCGTGTTAGACACAAACTATGGTCCACCAACTTCAATGATATGCTTTTCAATAAGGTCTTGTACCAGATTTTTCAATTATCTACAGGAAGAGGTTTTGTGTCCTTTTATTCGGTGATAGTCACAAAATGCGTTATCATCCCACCAAGATGGTTTAAATTGCCCAAGGTCGTATGGTTTGGGGTCTTCAAGTGTGATGACACCATTCTGAAGGAATTTCCTGAGAACTTCTTCAATAGGCTCACCCAAGGGAGTGTATGTACGTCCTCTAGGGAATTGTTTGGGTTGTCTAGGGTGTCTTTGAATTTGATTGTTTTGATTGCCTCGATTATTTTGGTTTGTCTGGATAGCATTAGCAGCATAGCTTTGTGTCATCATCTGTGTGTTTTGTGGTTGTGTCCCTTTTAGACTAATCATAGGACCCATAATGTTGACAACCTTAGCATCGACTACACCATCGTTGGTGACATGTTTGTTCTTAACCCAATATTTTTTTTTGTCAGCAAGAGGAGGGTTTGCGTTTGTGTTTTTAGGACCGTATTTTAGTCTTCCTTCAGCAATGAGGGCTTGTTCAACTTGGAAACCTCGTTCAACTAGGTCTGCAAAAGTTGTGCAACAATGAACATGCAAGCCATTTTTCAGTGGGCCTAATAACGTTTGTACGAACATGTCAACTTTTTCCTTTTCAGTTATGTCTATATGACAGTGACTCGCTAGGCCCCTCCATTTTTGAAAGAATGGTAAAAAGGTTTCACCTGAATCTTCTTGTGTGAGCTGGCATAAGTTGGTAATGGAGGTGTCTGTGTTAATGTTGTATGTGTAATTTTTCAGCAAGTTCTTTCCATGATTGTATTCTAGGTTGCAGTGTATAGAACCATTCTAAGGATGGTCTTGTGAGGCTTTTAGGAAACAATTGCATTAGATATGTGTGCTCATGAGCAATATCCACACAACTTGTTATGAACTCTCTGATGTGGTCAAGTGAATTTGTTTTACCCTTGTATTTGTTGAAGTTTGGAGCCACATAACCATGTGGAAATGGTGGCATGTACAAAGTTGTATCAAAAGGATATGGACATAAGTCATATGGCATTTGCATCTTCTTGTCAGAGGTTTTCATAGTTTCCATCTGTTTTTGAGGGTCATCCACTCTTGCTAGCAAGGTGTGTACAATAGGATCATTAGTTGCCTAAAAGTAAGGTATGTTTTGATTAGGTGTTTGCTGATATTGCCAGTTGTGAGTGGGAATTTGTTGTTGAGTATGAATCTGGGACGAGTATGTGGGAATATGTGACCCAACCATGTTTGTTTTTATTTGAGGTATCTGAAATCCCTGACTCATTTGATTGCAAAAGTTATACATTTGTTGCGTCATTTGAGTTCCTTGTCCTTGTTGAAAGAATTGTCCATGTAGCATGTTGGTGTTTGTTGCTCGGGAGTGTCCATGTGGTGCGTTGATATTTTGTCCTTGTCCATGTGTGATGTTCATATTTTATCCTTGTCCATGTGGGATGTTCATATTTTGTCCTTGTCCATGTGGGATGTTTAATTGTGATGATGTATTAATGTTGTGTTGAGGGCCTTGAATGAAGACTCGTCGTGGGTTTCCTCCAAAGGGATTAAATGAGATTCCACCATAAGGATGTGATGACGATACCCCCATTGTCATAGATGAAGATCCCAACATACGGTTTGTGTGATTTTCTCCCATTGATGTGGACCCAACAGTTATTCCTATCATTTGTGATGATGATGTGGATGTTGTAGGCATGGACATAGTAGATGTTCCTCCAATAGATTTTGTATTAGTTGAGGTAGAGGTGTCTTGACTTGTGGTGCCACTAGATGTCACATTAATGGTGTTAGTAGCAACTTGTGTGGTGACCACAATGTTATTGCTATTGGGGGCATTGTTCGTGTTTTGTTGAGATGTCATGGTTTGTGTTGTGTTGCCCGGAGAAGGTCTTATGGTATTAATGTCGAAGCCTTTTGGTAGTTTTTCCCCTTGGTCCAAAAGCATAGCAAGGTATCTGTTGGGATCGTTCAAGACCAATTCTTCTACAAATGAAGCTATGTTAGGGTTTTGAGCAGCAGTGCCTAAATCCTCAACTAGTACTTGTCCATTTTGGTCTCTCTGTATGAATTGTTCAAAAAGTGGATTTTGTAAGGAAGTTGACATGCTCATGGATGATTGTACGTTCAAATTGACAAATGGGTCGTCATAAATCCAGTCATTGGGATTGGTGTTGGTGTTGGTGTTGTTGTCAAAGTCTTGTCGAAAGTCTGCCATTTGTCTTTTCTTTCTTTGAAGTCTTATTTCCACCATCAAGGAAATTGCTCAAATGAAGATGATGACAATGCAAGTATGACACTAGTCTATGTTTTTGTCTTTTTGTGTGATAATGGATGACAATGCAAAGAGATGATAATGCAAGAATGCCAAAATCCAAGGTGACTAGGATGATGATGTTGACTTGGTGCAAAATAAGGGCTAAGATGATTATGTCAACTGAAAAGGCAACTAATGCAAATTCTAGGTTCAAAATGACGACTAGGATGACTGTATTTTTGGATTTTTAGGAATAAAGTATACAAGGTATGAACTAAAATGAATGCAATTTTGAGAAAGGGGTACCTAAGCACTCTAAGCTTAATCTTTGTTTTCGATTTTGGTTACCAAAGGACTTGTTGAAAATGACAAAGTGACAAGGTTAAGATGACTAGTGAGTTTTCCTAACTAGACTGTTGAGTTGGAAATTCTCACAAAAGGGACAATGATTGAAAATATGAATGATGACTAAGTCCAAGATAATCTAGTTTCGAAAGCAATGATTTTGCAAATTGTGATGAGGTTAACCTAATCCAAAGTATGCAAAAATGAAAACCTAGGGTCAAGCTAATGCCAGAAATTATGATTATGAAGCCTAATGTATGTAGCTAAAATTTGAAAGATTAAGCCTATGGTCAAGAATACAAACTAATGGTTGAATGATAAATATTTTGAGCAATTTCAAAGTTGGTTTCTGACAGAGACCTCTTACAAAAAAATGTTTGACAGCAGGCTGAGACTATTTTTTTGATGTTTTGTTGAAAAGTCTGAGTTGTCTGAGGTCGATTGTTTGTGTCTAGATTGGTGTTGAACACCTCTCCTTCTCGAGAGCGGATAGCTTAGAAGTTTGGTGGCACTGGCTCCCCTCTGTGACACTCGCTTCTACGAGCACACCAACTTTGGATTCTTGGGTAGTCACTTCCCAAGAATTGCTATATCTACTCAAGGGGGTCAATAGTGAGTATCTTCAGGCATGATACTGTACCCTGCACTATACCAAGCAATGACTAAAAATGGTTGGCTTCTAGAACAATAGGTGTCTAGTTAGGGCATCCATTCGAGTGGCCACACATGGGGTGAGAGATGAATCATCGATTAGGTGGCACTCCAGCCTGAAGAGGTTATACTCAACAGGGTTTATGGGAGTACTACTCCGTCTGTGTGAGACATTCGCACTCGTGGTACTTGAACTTTCCTCAAGCACCCATTTTATATCCCAGCTGGAAGTGGCTTGGCTTTAGCCTGTTACTAGTTGGGTCATCCCTTAAGGCAGGCCCATTTCTAGAAATAATAACCATTTCTCTTACACGCAAGATCACTTGAAAGCGCAAGGGGAGAGGATACTTATATTATTAAGTCGTGAGGGTGACATAAAATAAGGTGGGTCTAGTTTTTTGATCACCTAGTTTTCACAAGGTGAGAGCATAATCACCTACTACCTTCAATCACAGTTAGATAGAATCAAGTGCATGTTGATTTTAATGGACCAATGGAAATATTTTCTAAACTAGAAATCACAAACACATTGTTTGAGAAATGAGTCTTCGACTAACATAGCTACAAAACCACAAGTTAGTAGTTTCATAAATGTCTTGGACCAACAAGAAAGCTGCAAAAAACTAAGTTAGAACAAGAGATTAAAAACTAAACTAAAGGTCAGTAAATAACTAAACTAGAAAATGAAGAGACTAAACTAAACTAAGAAAAGGAAATCAAAGAAAACTAAAAACTAAGAGCTCGATTTTTTTGTTGCTCCAAAAGAAACAGTTTTTGGGAGCCCCACTCCAAAGCCACACGCTACAAACAAAAGATTAGTAAACCAAAAAAAAAACTTGAATGAAAACAAAAAACTAAAATAGTGATAAATTTCTCAAAACTAAACAAAATTTTAAACCGTAGATATCTATGGAAAGCTAAGATATAGACCTTCAAAACCCAGAAAACGTTTTGCAAAATCAAAACTCAAATAATCGTTTTAAAATATTTTATGCGTCCATTTTTCTGTGCTCAAAAGAAGATGAGATTTCATATGAATTCTTGGCTGTAACCTGCAAAACAACGAAAATAAACAAGAAAACACACAAATTTCTCTACAAAATTGTTGGGTTCACCAATGTAAGATGGGGTTAGAAATCAAATAGCATAGACAAAGTGACAGTCAACACTTCTAAACTATTAACCTCATCCAAACAAGAGAAAACAATGAAAGCATAAGGAAAATAAAACATCAAATCAAAATACTCCCCATGCTTGAACTTGAATCACTTCTCTTGCTCTCCTATTTCTCCTTATGCAAATATGCCCTCAGATTTGTAGTCTAACTTGTGTAAATACCTGCAAATTGTAAGTAGAAAGTTGGAGAAGAATAGTTGTTAAGTGAAAATGGAGAAGGAAGGTTGCTTTTATAGACAACCTTTCGAATGGACGGCTGAGATTAATCTTCTAGAAAGATTCCAAGATCAATGGATGGGAATGCATGAGAGGGAGGTTATGAAATGGATGGTTGAGATTAAGTCTCAAAAAAGATGCCAAGATCAACGGTCCAAAATTGATGCACCAAAAATATGCCATGCATGGAAAAGCTATGACACGTGGCTATGCCTTTGACTATGAAGACATGCAAGACATGCAGGCTATGATGAAATAAATGTTATGATAGGGGATTATGATGAGCATCTTTGACCAGGTGGTGCATAAATAATTTATTTTAAATTATTTATTCAAAAATGGAGAGTGGAGGAAATGGACAAGTGGAAAATAAATTATTTATTCAAATTATTTATTTGGAGAAATGAAAAGAGGAGCATTTAATTAAATTTATCAATTTTAATTAAATGGAGAGATGAAAATTAGACCTTAAATAATTAATTTAGATTAATTATTTAATAGGGAGGTGGCATGGGATAGTTAAATAATTTTAATAATTATTTAACTATAGAAGAATTAAAGGACCATGCATAGATAAATAATTAATGGTAATTATTTAACTATAGATGAAAGGGTGACAAAATAAATAATAATTTATTTAACTATTGAAGAAGAGGGAGAAATTAGTGACACAATTAGTTTATTTAATCGATCAGGATAGAATAAAGATTAGAAAGTGAATTAATTAAATAATTATTAAAAATTATTTAATTAATAAAGGAATATGATCAAACATAATTGAATAACTAAAATTATTCAATTATCGAAGGATGAGGATGAGGAAAAATGACTCGTAGGCTTAGGACATTTTTCAATGTCTACAGAAGCCATTAAAAATTTGATGCTCTTTTGTTATAGCCCTTTCAAGTTTATAAATTTTAGGAGAAGACCCATTTACACTTTATATCTTTATAGGACAGGATGTACTATTAGTGATAAATAAGTAGTTCCTAGATATCTTCAAACCTAGACTATTTTTGCTTTGTCTTGTACATAGACTACCGTTTAGTTATGTTATGTGATCTATGTTAATCCTTGTATGTTTTGGCCATTTTTTATTTTGTTTGTTGTTCTCGATTAGGAATTTTTATTATTTATTTCATGTATTTTTATGTGTTTGTCCTTTGTTGTGGTTTGTATATTTTTTTTCTAAATGGTGTCTTTCATTTTGTATAATGATGTTGCCTTCTACATTCAATGATAAGTTTGATCATTAGTAAATATAAGGTCTCGACCATTTAGTGAATCTAGTCACACTTCATACACTTAATTATCTCATTAGTTATAATTAATTATGTAGGTTGCATGTAATGTAGCTTTATGATCTTTGATTTATAAATTTCACATTGATTGTCCTATATTATTAGATTTTTAAATGAAATTATTTAACTTAGTAAATAAGGTTGAGTTAGTGAGTTATTAACTTATAATAATTGGGGGTCAATTTGAATATCAACTATGAGATCTAAAGACATACTAATATTTTTTTATAATCAACTATTAATTATATCAATATGGTTACATTCTTCTTCTTCTTTTTTGTATTCTTTGACAATGGAATTGTCCTTGAGTAGGTTCGTGGCCAATGGGATATTAAAGTTGGATCCGAAAAATTATGAATTACATAAACTCAAAGGGCTCTAAGTGATGATGGTGCTAACCTCTCTTATTTGCAAAACAAATACTCTAATATGCACACAACTTGCAAACTAACCTCAAAAACATGGCTTTCAGTGTATCCCATTCAATGGGATAGGTACTTATTCTCCATTCAACCTTGAAAATTGGAAAAAGTTAGCTTTCTTGCAACCAGTTATGATGTATGGACCACTCAAAATGACATCAAACTTTGTATGTCTCCTAGCCTTTTCTCTATCTTCATCCTATTTCAAGATCAAATATCCTTCCTTAAAGGTCCTATCAACTACTTTCTTATCAAATTTCCTCTTGACTTGTGGTTTATGAACTTCAATAGTGTTCATTGTTTTGGCATTGCAGCATTCTCTAGCATTTTTGCTTGAAAGAAGATAACTATAATGATAGAGGAAGTCTTGCTTCTCTCCCATAGACACACATGAAGGAGGGATTTCCAATGGCTCTTTTTGGTGTAATCTTGTTAGCCAATGACTTTGATTTTCCGCCATTATCCTCTTTGATTATTCTAATCAAATTCTTGTTGGTTGAATTAGTCAAGCCATTACCTTGGGGTAGTAATTTTATGGTATTCAAGTAGATGGCATAATTTATAGCCCATGCACTAATCTAAATACCAATTTTTTTTTTGCATTTTTTGAATTATAGTAGGAGCACTAAACTTTATCAAAATACCTTCTAGGAAGTCCATAATTGAAGCTTCAATAGCTTCCTTAATTGAAACTTCTTTTGTACACCTCATGAAGTAATAGGTAGCTACCAAAACCCATTTGTGTTCAGTGCTAGATGGTGGATTAATCATGCCAATTCCATGTAAAACCCATTGGATAAAAGGTTAATCAACATGAATAGGATGGAGAGGAAGGGCAACTAACTTTTTATTTTTTGTAAAGTAAGAACATTTTTTACAATTTCTCAACTATTTATGGGAATCATTGAAAAAATTAGGCAAGTAATAACCATCTATTATGATGTAGCAAAAATATTCCTTGGAGAGAAATGACCTTCTGATAGGCCATCATGAAACTCTTCAAGTACCCTATCAATATAATCTTTCTCAATGCATCTTAATAGAACTCAATTCATGACTTTATAAATAAAACACCATCAAGAAGGAAAAAAGGAATGTATTGTAACCTAAAATGTCTCCTCTTTTCCTTGACAAGGCCTTGAGGATATTTACTTGTTTACAAGAAAATAACCATATCATGAACACAACTATTTGGAGTGTCAAACTCAATTTATTGGGCCTCCTGTCGTATTTAGATGGTCTTTTTATCAACTTCAAGGTCTTAAATTATTTTCTCATACAACCCCTTAGCTCTCACCAATCTAATAGTTTTTATATGAATGTCATATTCCATGACATTGATGATCTAACCAACACTCTTTTCACTATAGTTCTTGCTTAAGAGGAACTCTTTGAAACTTCCATAGGGTACCATTAGCTTAATTTTATTATTGGAAAGCATATGTTTAAATTTATTTAGTGGTCTAACAATAGAAAAAACATGTTTCTCTACATAACCATACCTTAACTCATAGTATTTGAGTCCTTCACTGAAATAAGCTATTGGTTGTTCCAATTTGTCATTATTATGATGTACCAAGTTAACTAATATGCTTTAATCTCCTCTAAAGGTGTAAAAGATGAATTCATTGTCATAGTTTGGATTAACAAGTGTTGGAGCTTGAGTAATGGATTGCTTGATAACTTCAAAACTTTCCTTACCTTCCTTTTCCCAACCCAAAATAACTCTTTTTTTTAACATAGAAGAGAGTGGTTTAAATAATTAAGCAAGATTAGGAATAAACCTCCTCACAAAATTGATTCTTCCAAAGAAGATTTGTAAACCCTTCTTATTACTAGGAAGAGGAAGAGACACGTTGGCACTTAATTTTTCAAATCAATGGCAAGACCTTCTTTTGAGACCACATTACCTAAGAGCTTTCCTTAGTAGAAATACAAACTTTTTGGGATTTAGGGACACACCATATTCTCTACATATCATGAAGATTTGATTGAGATGATTCAAATGTGCAAATAGATGCTTAGAAAAAGTGATATTATCAAGATAAGCCAACATTATGTCATTTAGAAGGCCCTTGAAAGTCATGCCCATTGCTCTTTGAAAAGTTGCACCAGTATTAGTGAGTCCAAAAGGCATCTTCCTATATGAAAACTTGTACCTCATTTGTTGGTAAATGTATTCTTGTATTGGTTTTATTCTTAGACTAAAATTTTCTTATAACTTGAATACCCATCTAGGAATAAAAATCTTTCTGAATCACCTACCACTTAAAGAATGTTTTCCATGGAGGGGAGAGGATAGTGGTCCTTAAGAGAGGATCTATTGAGGTCCCTAAATTCCACACATAATCTAATCTCCCCATTCTTTTTTCTTATTGGAATTAGGTTTTCCACCCAAGAGGAATGCTTGATAAGAAATATTATATTGACATTTATGAGTTTGTTTAATTCTTTCCTCATTAGTAGCTCAATCTTGGGGTTAATAGGGCTCTATTTTTTCCTAATGGTATTTGTATTGGGATCCAACTCAGTGGTGTGTTGGGTTAAACAATTATCAAATCCTTTAAGCTCCTCATAATTTCATGCAAATACATCATCATAAGATTGAAAAAACTCAATGAAGGTTTGTTTTTCATGTTTGGAGCATACCTTTCCCAGTTTCCAAAGAAATTATATATTTCTACAACCACTTGCTCATTGTCATCTTCCTTGTATCCAAGTTCATCTTCTTTTCTTTCAATTGATCATTTGAATTAAAAATTAATTCCACAATAATTAGACCTCTTGGAAATTTCTTAGTACTCAACTATATGATTTGATCACCATATGTTTCTTGCAACCTTGACTAATTTGTAGCAAAAAATTCTATCTATTCTTGTGAAAAATGAATAATTTCTTGGTCACTATCAAGTACTTGTCAACTTACTTGATTATTTGGGACAAAATACATTACCACTATATTCACATGTTGTTCTTGGGCTCTCATGAGGTCTTTGGGAATTTCAAACTATGTTCCTGTTGTCAAATGTATTTACAAACTTGCTAAGCACTTAGCTCAACCATCTAATGAAACATGGAAATAATATAGGGCTTATGGGTTGCCCATAGCTTAGAGTGAATTTCCAAAGAGGTTTGGTTCCCTTGATACTCACCTATTCTGACCCATGCTACTATTGCTACTAAGGAAAAGAGATAGAAAATAACATGAAATAAATCTAATACTATGAAGGTGATGCATCAAATGTTTATTGAGACTTAGATTGTTATTTTCTTACACAAATGTTCAATAACTTAGGTATTTGTGCACAACTCCAATGATTGGCATATCCATGTATCAAGTTTCATAGAGAGGTTTATGTTTTGACAGTTTTAAAAGGAAGAGAATGCAATATTCTTCACAACTAACATTTGGTTGTAACAATAACACAAGTAATAACCCACATAAAATATATTTTTCTATTTGAAGGTGTTGGAAGTAAGACATTTATTTAAGGATTTGTATATAAAAAATAGAAAAAATCATATCAATCAATTCATACACACAATATAACAAAAAGTTTGAAGGCAAAAATGATAAGCTTTATTGATAGAAGGTGCTTTAAAGTTATACATAGTCTGAAAATGCTTTGAAAATTAGTAGAAAATGGTGTTACATTGATTTCCAATCATCTGAATGACTAGTTTTGAGATACAATGATATATCTCATAGAAAGAACTTGTTGTAGTTACAATATTATTTTTGAAATATGCAAGAACTAGCTAACTTTGTTCCTAGGCATGCCTTTTAGCTTTGAACCCATTTCTAAAATCTTGAGACATGTCTACTAAAGATAAAATTACAAGTATGTTGCCTTGTTGTTGGGTCAAATTCTTCCTCTTGGGGGCCTAGTTGGGCCACCTCCTGCTCTTTTTCCTAGAAAAGCTCCATGATGTCACTTTATTGAAGACTGTCTTTTGATAGGATCCTAGATTCCTATGAGTGGCCCAAACTGATTCATCTATCCCTGATATCTTCTCACCTATTGTCAAAGTCATCCAACTGATTCTTAATTCTCTCCAACTACTCTTTACTTTGTCAAATTTCCACTTGCATGATAATAGGGAATGTGATCTAGATTTTTAAAATGAGTTAATGCCCTAGGAGGGTGTAGGAGAACCTTTAGGGTTGAACAATGACACATGTTTCATTCATAATGACATGTTTATCTCCATAGCTCACTATATGCATGTCTCCATCATTTTCATACTTAGAATTTCTTGGTCATTTGGCATGAAACCCTGCTATTTTCCACCATCTAAGATACAAAGTTTGACTACCTTTCATAAGACTATATTAAGCCCTAAATATTACTATGATTTCTTCCTAGATGTTCATGTCTTTTTTCATTCTTAGAATGAATGTCCTCTAACATATGAAGTCATTGTCATATAGAAGTACACTGCCTTGCAATAATTTTACACCATCATCCATTGTTCATAACACTACCACTCATACTTTGCCTTCTTACTATCATGCCTCATAGTGTTTTGATATTGTCATTTCATGAGAAAATCCTTTGAATATTATTTGCTTTTCTCATTAGACAAATTCTCCAAAAGGTTCCTTTGTGCATTATTCACTATCTCTTATCAATATATTTAGGCTTTATGTGCATGTTGATCCTCTTATTTTCTCGTATTATGATAGTCATTTCACTATTTAATCATACCTTTAGACTGTGAATTACCCTCAATTCTATCATAACATGTGTAGATAGGTAAAAAATCAAAAGGTTTAATATGTTGAGAATAACAATAAACTAATTAAATCCTATCAAGCACCATGAAGTACAAACTAGAATGAAAATAAAAATAAACAAAGGAAGCAAACCGATTTCAAACTAGAGTTGATTGATCTCCATGGCTCTTCTCCACCTGCATGAGAATGCGAGATTTTGAAGGGTTGACAATGGAGGAATGTTGGTTGCTCGATTCTGCAGCATAACGATGTGACGAAGGTGATAGATGGAGATGGATGAAAGATAGAAGAATGATTTTGACAACATAAGGATGTCTGAAGATTCGATCTAAATGGCCTATGAAAGGTTTGATTTATAGATTTTTGATGTGGATAGAGATAAGATTTGATAAGATTGATAAGGATTTGATTTTTGAAAAAAGAGGAAATACAATGAGATGAGATAAGATTTTCAAAAGATAGAAAGATTTTGATTTATTGTTTTAAAGGAATTAAAACAAGATAAAATAAGATGTGAAAATGTAGAAAGATTTTGATTCTCTTTTAAAGGAAATAAATCCTGAAAAAAGATGAGAAGGATAATTGATGAATTATCTAATTAAATTAAATTAATTAGATACACATAAGTTTCAATTTTGGAAAGAAAGAGAGAAGATATTTTTAAGATTTTATTAATTAAATAAATATTTGATTTATTTTATTAACGCTGGATTTATGATTTCATTAATTAAATAATATAATAAATTAACATTAAAAGAATTAACATTAGAAGAATTAATAGAAATGATTTAATTAATATAAATTATTTAATTAACATTAGAAGAATTAATAGAAATGATTTAATTAATTAAATAATATAAATTATTTAATTAACATGAGAATGGATGGAAATGATTATTTAATTAACATTAGAGGAATGGATGGATTAATGGATGGATTATGCATAGGAAGAGAATAAATGAAATTAATCAAATAAATAAGATTTATTTAACTAATTAGATGATGACATGGGTACCTAGGGAAAAACATGATACAAGGTGTCTAAATGATGCGATGTTGTGACAAGGTATCGTAAGAGGACATTTTTTTGGTGTCTACATTTTGCCCCTCTTTGAGATGATGTTCGAGATGATGAGATTTGTGTCGAGTAACATCATTTCAAAGAAGTTAAGATACAGGTAAAAGAAAATGGATAATAATAGAAAGATAGGATGATGGAATGATGATGCCCCCTCGAGAGGATAGGCGGGTTGAACAAACACGGGTAGGCTCTCGAAATGTAATGATAAGGATAGACAAGATGAATGATGCAAGATAGAAAGTGGATGAAGGAGATGAAAGTATGCGCTATGCTGCAATGAAGGTGAGCAACCATGATTTTGATATAGCACAAGAAGTTATGCACCAAGATATAAGGACCAAGGTGACGATGTGTCTCGTGCCCCAGCGTAATACAACCTTGTCTAGACATATGAGGAAGTAAACTTAGAGCATTAAAGTCCTAATGCACAAAAGGTATGATGTGACCTTAGATGCAAAGGATAGTGCAAAAAGCTACTCCAACATACACAAGATATGAATATTAGCTAGAATAATACGAATTTGATACAAATGCAAGATAAAATGATAACACACACAAGCAAGCAAGCAAGCATGCACAAATGATAGAAAAACAAACAAGGAATTACCCCTGCCAAGCTGTAAACCGATGATTAATTGATTGATTGATGATGATGACAGTGTTGTCATTGTGGGGAGTGACATGTCCCTAGAGCAACACAATGATGATGATAATTGATTGATTGATTGGTTGATTTGGTTTACGACAAGATTAGGATCAAGACCAAAGGATGTGATTGGATAATTTGACAAGATTGATTGACTTGATTGGTATGGATTAAGGATTGACGTGCATTTGGATTATTGCTTGGATTGATTGAAGATGATTTGATGTATGAATGAATGGATTTGATGAAGATGATTGATTTGGTTGACTGGTTGGATGATCGGATTGAGGTGATGGATTAAGTAGATGAAGTTGGAAGAATTAATTGGATGGATTGATTTTATTGCTTGGATTTTTGTCGGCTATTTGATTTTTTTGTCTTTTTTGAGGATCTTTTTCTTCTTTTTTGTTTTGTATTTTTGGGGATATTTTTATTTTTTTGGATTTTTGAAATGTTTGATTTTTTTTGGATTTTGAAATGTTTGATTTTTGGATTTTTGAAATGTTTTGATTTTTTTTGGTTCTTTCAAATGTTTTGATTTTTTTGGTTCTTTGAAATGTTTTGATTTTTTTTTTGGATTTTTGAAATGTTTTGATGTGTCAAAGGATGAAAATTGAAGTAGCCTTTGTGCTAGATACCAATGACAAGGGGAAAGCAAGTCTAGGTGCAAGGAGATAGATGGGATTGATATGGATGAAAGGGTCAGGCGATATGATAAGGGATAAAAATCTCATGATAGATGGATGGATAAAAAGGATAGGTCATAGTGAACAAAATGGATGTATGTATCATAAGAGAGAAAGGATGTGATTTCCAAAGACTATGTCGCATAGGAATAAAATGCCTCATTCTAGGTACAAGACTTAGTATTTTTCTGGACAAAGCTTATGACAATAGGATAATGATAGACTTGTTTGGAAGAATGAGGTATGTCAATAGATACTCAAAACATGTTTCAACATTTTTCCCCTATATCTTCATCAAGATCAAAAGAAGAAGGGTGGATGAATGGACTTAATATGATAGGTATGTATGATGGCTAAAGATGGTAGGTAGAATGGAAATGATATTATATGAAAATGATAGGTTGGATAGATAAGACATTGTGCCCCCAAGTGTAAGTGACATAGAAGATCAACCTACACATGACGCCTATTTGCTAGGTTTTCATCATGGTACTTATCCAGGGCGCTTGTTTACCAGGTTTTCACCATTGGACAAAGGGATTTCTCTTTACTTTTTTTTTTCTTTTTCTTTTTATATTTGACTTTTTGACTTTTTGGATAGGAGAAGGGGAATATGGATAGGAGGGACTCAAGTTTCTAGTTCCATGAAAGGTGATAGTCCCACTAGATATGGATGTCATTGCATGGACCATGTCAAATGTCAGTATGCTCATAGATGTTGGTAAGGGATAACATGAAATGGAAATGGAGTAGGTAGATGGCAGTTTATGAAAGGTTTGTGCAAAAGCATGGACCATAGGAAGGTGATGGGGGAGATATGTATGATAATGAGTGAAGGATGAGGATATGGAGGTATGTGGAATTGTTGTGAAATGGAAGGGAACCATGACCAATGGTTGCACACATTGTGATAAACGTTGAAGCTTTTGATGTGGATGGGGTGTAGGAAGCAATGGAGATGTTTGATTAGGAGGTGGTGGATGATGTGTTTTTGGTACCTAGATAGAATTAGTATTTTTATGATTTTTGTTTGGATTATGGGACTTATGAATTTGAGACTTTTGAATGGAATGAAAATGTGGGGTGGAAGTGGATGGTTGGGATTTTTGTGATGTAGATTCCTCATTTGATGTGCTTTCTTTTTTCTTAGGGACCCAAACCAATTTAGTTTTGGCCTTTACTTTTGGAGGTATGGGCTTATATAAATTTTTAGATGTGCTTGGCTTTGATATTTTGCCTTGATGTCCTAAGGCATGAGAACCCTTAGGATTTTTTACTTTATAGGTAGAGGCATTGAAATTATTGCTTTTGAATCCCATGGGTATGGTGGAATGGGTGGAAGCTTCATGTTTATACAATGTGTGCATTTGTTGGTCATGATTAGGAATGTTAGGGTATTTATGGATAAATGGATAGAAGGATTGGATGGTAGGGATATTAGGTGTTGGAAGTAATGGTGGTAAAGTTGATGGTGGGAAATTAGGAGTTGGAAGTAATGGTGGCAAAGTTGATGGAGGGATATTAGGAGTTGGAAGCAATGGTGGAAAAGTTGATGGTGGAAGGTGTATAGTCACATGCTTTTGACATTTGTAGGATGATGGAGGTGGAATGGAAACATATGTTTTGGGTGTATGATAGGCTTTATGATGGAAACTGGACTTAGGATGCATGGAGGAAATATCAACATCTTTAGGTTGTTGTCCTTTGGGTGTATGCCCAAGGCCATAAGAGCGTGGAGGGACTTTGACATGGATGGGCTCCAAAATACCTTGTTCATGAAGGTCTAGACCTTTACCTTGATGGTTCATGTTTTGGAGTGTGCAATGGACAATGGGAATAGGTGTAGGTGGAACACTAGACACGAGTTCCTTATTGGATGGAGAAAATGAAGCAAGGGAAGATAATGGTTGTTGTTGTTCTAAGGAGGAACATTCATGAATGAGGGTGGAAAGACCAATAGGATATGATGTAGGACTTTCAATGGGGTTAATAGTGGGTGATGGAGGATCATTAGGATCTTGATTAGCATTGTGTTCACTTAGATCCAAGGAATTTGTTTGATCTTCTATGTTGGCTTGGGAGGCATGTATCTCATCAAGGGAAGTGGATGTTGATAGATCATGGATAGGACTAGGTGGAGGTGAATTTGGAATATCTTTCTCATGGATGGGTATAGGATCAAGTTGCTCATGGATAGGCTCTTCATCATTATGGATATCATCTTGATCATAAAAATGATATAGATTATGGATTGGTTGGATGAAAATGATTTGATCTTGATTAGGACTAGGGCTTGATGTTTCCACATGTTTGGGAGTAGACTCTTGATACAATTCTTGGGTTGCTTGAATGGAAGTGGAAGGGGGTTTCTCATGGAGAGACTTGACATGTTCTTGATGGTCAACAACATAGGAGCATGAAAGAGGGTGACTTGAACTTATGAGGGGAGACTCTTGAATTGACTCAAGGGGTTGTGGATGACACGGTTGACTTGAATGACTTGGCATGACGTTTGAGGACTCTTTTGTTTGTTCAAGTATATGTGTTGAATGACATGGCGACAGTTGATTCTTTGCTCGTATCCCTTGGGTCACATCCTTTGGAGGTGTAGGGGTGGATTTAGGTAATCCCATCAATTTATTTTTTATATATCTATATTTAGGGGTATGACTTGATTTAGAAAGTAAAGAAGCCAATGAATCAGGACTCGGCCGTGGTGGCTTATGGATAGGATTTTGATTGGATAGTGGTATGATATACTTAGAGGGTGAATGACCTAGATTAGTGTTCCCCTTGTCAATGGTTGCATTAGAACTTAAAGGCTCTTGATTTTTTTGCCCAGGTAGACTTAAATTCACATGTGTTTGTCATGATGTGGCTTGATAGGTTGATGTGGCATTGTCATGTGAAGAAGTGGATTGATTAGATTGGTATGAGGTGAAAGGGTGATAATAAATGGATAGGGGATGATGTGGTGGTTGTTGGATTTGACAAGTGGCCATGAGGTATTAGGCTTGAGCTAGGAGGTGTTGGATTTGAGGTGACTTGTGTGCTTGAATTTTTTGTATCACATCATGGAATTCGTGAATGATTTGTTGGGGAAAAGGTGTTTGAATTGTTTTAGCTATGTGAAGCATGTCAACAACCTTTTCTGCTATGTCTTCCAATGTTTCCATGGTGTAAAATGTTGTTGATTGGATTAAAGAGATGATGATGATTAGGATATGATATGGAATGACAAGATTGTATGATTTTGATGATGTGGAAAGTGTTTATTGGAAGTTTGACTTGGGCACTATCAAACACAATATTTCACATGTAAATGCATGAACACACACACCAAACACAATGATAATTTTTTCTTTGAAGATTAGATGTTATGATTAAGCAAACACTTGAATACACAACAACAAGTCCTATGACTAGTCAAGTGGGGTATGGCCAATTAGGTCTCGAGCTATTTTGCACAAGGTTGACTAAGGAATAATTTGAAAGAAAAATCCTGCCACACAACCAGGAGAAAGGGGTAACCCACCCTTCACCTTCACTTCCCAAAGGTATAAAGTTCTTTGGGGCTTAGCCAAGAGTGACAATATTTTAACCTCCAAACAAGTGTGTCTTTCGATTCACACTTCGATTGAGGTCATCCCCAGGGGTGATGAAATACCCTAGCATGCCTCCTATGAAGGGTTTGACAAAAGCAAACCAAGTGAGGTGTTTGTGATCACACACGCACTTGATTCACACTCACAATGATTAATTTCCCTTAGATTAGAAATGAAATGTGTGTAAAACAGTTCAAACACTTGTTCTTTTTTTTTTAGATCCCAAATCAAGATGTGATGGAAGACAATGGTTAATTTTAGCCTCGATTTTTTGATATGTGATTGAAAACAAGATCCGTTTTAAGAGCCCAAATCCAAATGTGTGACAAATAATGATTAAAAGGTGAAAGATTAAACGAGTGCACCTGGTTATTTTCTCTTTCCAAATTGTTGCTGTGAGTGATATTGCTACTACTATAGCTCCTTATGATCACCTACAAGATCAAAAAATAATATTATAATGCAGCCAAAGAAAAAAAGCAAGCTCATTAGAAAATTGCAATTTCAAATAAATGTTTTTGACATAGCCGAATTAGATTTCATTATTTGACGATTTTATTGATCTGAAAAATGAAAAATCAAAGAAAAGATCCTAGCTAATTTTCTGAGAGCTTTCCAGAAATGTAAAGAAGTCAGAAAAATTCCCTCTTTTGCTCTCAGAAAAGAGTGGATTTGTGAAAACCATACAGAAAATGAAGATCGTATTTTTTTGCATTGTATTTGACTTCTAAATTAAATCTATAAAACATAGATCCCCATTATAATTTAAAGAGATTTCTAAAAATATAATTTTTTTTGAAAAATTCGCTGATTTGAGTCCAGAAAACCAATTTTATTAAAAAAACATAAAATTACGATAACTCCTACAAAAATGATGATAAACCCTCGATTTTTTTATTGTATCCTCTTGAGATGATGCAAAAGACTATGCAAAAATATTGTAGAAAAATTCGCAGTTGTGTAGAAGATATGAAGAAATTGGTAAAACCTGGGATTTTGTCTAAACAAACTGACAGATCTGCAAAACAAAGTCAATAAAACCTGAAAAGCACCATTAAAAGCCTTGTATGCACTACAAAAACCCTCGTATGCACTAAAACAAAAAAATTTGCCGAAAATCCGAATTCTAGAACGCGAGATCCTATCAAAAAACCTGCAGAGAAATGTTAAAAACGGGGCAAGGCCCCACAGTGGGCGCCAAAATGTATATAGGTAAAAAATCAAAAGGTTTAATATGTTGAGAATAACAATAAACTAATTAAATCCTATCAAGCACCATGAAGTACAAACTATAATGAAAATAAAAATAAACAAAGGAAATGCAAACCGATTTTTAAAAAATCAAAAGGTTTAATATGTTGAGAATAACAATAAACTAATTAAATCCTATCAAGCACCATGAAGTACAAACTAGAATGAAAATAAAAATAAACAAAGGAAATGCAAACCGATTTTCAAACTAGAGTT
>VDFB02045742.1:0-23759 GCA_007258455.2 Sequoia sempervirens
CAAGGAAAATCTGTCGAAATAGGAATCTGCCAATTGGGTACTCAGAAATACAGAAACCATTTTTCAAGCCTAACAGTGGTACTAATTTTCCATAGATGGAAACTTAGTCCACGGGAATTTCTAGTATTTCAAGACAGGATTCTATAGCTTTCGGTCTACTCCTCCTTTTTTGATAGGTGTTCGGATCTGAATCTTCAGAAAACGGGCAGAAATTGGTCTCCAAGCTTCAATTAGGGCTTTGTTGACTTTGATGACTTTGATGGATTGAAACACCTTTTTGACACTTTCCTCTTTGACAAATCTACATACAAGACCTGCAAACACACATGCAAAGAGGAGAAAAAGGGTTAAGGGTTAGAGTATAGGGGTTTTCCTTGGTCAAACCCCAATTTGGTAATCAAACCCTAGATAATGAAATGAAATAAGAAGAGAATGCTAAATAAACATGCAATGTTATAAACTTACCAAACCCTTGATGTGTAAATCTAAAGATATGTAATGAAATGCTTCGATGGATGAATTGATGATGCTTAGAGTGCTTGAATGCTTGAATGAATTAGGTTCTTGAGGATGAATAGATTGGCACCTATGTTAAAATGAGAGGAAAAACCCTTATTTATACTTGATTTTCCATTATTTCCTAAAAATAACACATCACAAGCTGACCTCAAGGGTAAGAGAATAAAATCCCACCAAGAAATTACAATTATTTTGATTTTTGTGCCCAGTGGGACTAAGTCGCCCCAGGTGGTGACTTGGTCCCACTAGGGAAATTTCACTAGGTGTCAGAAATTAAAGTGCATTAAATAAGGTCTAATGGGAATATCCTCAAAACTACACTTAAGTAGGGTTGAAAAGTGCATTAAGGGGTCATTTAAACATAAGAAAGGGTTGAATTAGTGAGGACAAGTCTAGAAAAGTATGATAATTTGTTACAACTCTTTACAACACTTTTAAATAAGACTTGGTAAGTGATAAAAAGAGGATATTTAAGTGAATTATAATAAAAGGGTCCTAGAAAAGTGTGAAAGTGGGTTACAACACTTCACAATAATTTTAGAAGACATCGTAGAAGTCTTAATGATTCTCAAGGGTCCAAGACCTAATGTGAATGTGTTGACCACATTACAACATTAAATCTAAGCAAAATCAAGCCAAAGTCGACTAGGAGGGCCCAAACATGAGAAAAAGTAGAAGGGTTACTTTTTCTATGTCCACAATATTAAAATGTGTGTGTATTAAAATTGAAACAAAGAAAATGAAAATCCTATGCTTAATGTGATAAACCTGGGATTCAAGTTTTGTTTTGTGGGTGTGGTCTTTTTCTAGTGTTTCATTAAGATGGAGATCAACAAGGTGTTTAGATTTACTTTCAACCATGAAGGTGAGCCAATCATACCTGAATCTACATCTTTTAGAGTCTTTGAATGGATTGAAATTGATTTGTCCCTATTAAACTAATTAGAATATGTGACCTAATATGAAAAATGAAAGCTTCTAACAACTAACAGATAGTAACAAAGATTTACATGCAAATATGGGAAGCGTAGAGTGTTGTGTGCATGTCCTAAAAGTTTGGTGCTAGTTTGAATAGGAGGATAGAGTCACCCAAGTGTTAAGGTCCTTGTATGCCTCTTTTATTCTATTTGTGCATTTCTCTGATGTCAGGTTTGAGATCCATGTTTCCACTTCCAAACTTGTCAGATAACTTTTAGATAATTCTATAGGTGATTTTCTGTGAGTTGACAAGATGTAGGGATTTGAATGCAACAATGAACATGAATGATCTTCAAACTTACTTCAATCCTCTCCAAACCTGAAATATTTGCACATTCAAAGATAGAAGAAATGTTGTGCCATTTAGGGGCTTTCCTTAATCAAACCTCGTGTTAATGTTTCCACTTCCACAATGGCAACGTCAATGATAAAAATGGATAAATGATAGGAAGGAATGATGAGTCAACCAAGAAATGCAACTCACCACCCTTCAATGGATTCCTTGAAGGATTGAAGTCATGCACATCACTTCAAGGTGGGTTGATGCAAGAAGTTGGGTACACAAAAAGCTCAAAAAGTGGAAGTGTTTTTGCTGTTTTTCAGAATTTGTCACACTTGGACTGAAAATTTGAGGAACTTACACAATGAATCTTAAAAAAATTTAGTAATATAAAATTTATCATTTTGAATACAGTTCCCAAATATGTAAATTATTCAAATACCCAGATTACAGAAAATAAATTTTGATAGGGATCTATAAAAACCACTTTTTAAAAGTCCCTATTTTTTTACAATACCAAGCACGTGTACGGACAACACTTTTTGACCCAAATAAAAGTATTTTGCTAATTCCTTTTGGGAAAAGAGAGATAACAACATAAAGTTTGGTTTGGAATTTTTTTTGTAATTTTTGGTTGAATATGTTTTTTTTTATTAAATTCATATTGGCCTTAATTGTTGTTTTTAAAAATCAACGTGTACAGACAACATAATTGGACCTAAACTAAACATTTTTTTACTCTTTTTTTTTCATTGTGTAGAGAATTTTCTGAAGTTTGATCCCATATAGTTTTTTTTACAAAAAAAAACTTAACCAAAAAAAATTATTAAAAAACAAAAAAAGTCTGATATTTCAAGTTTAAGGACTAGTTTTCTTAGAAATTAATTAAAAAATAGAAAAAATAATCCAATATTAATAAAAATTATATATTTGGAAAGTAGACATCATGTTTTCTAATGGGTTTTAATTTTATAGATTGATTCAGAAAAGAAGTCCATCAGCCATGTCAAAGTTGGACATTCTTCTTCAATCTGCCTTAGTTTTTTAGTTGCAGGTCAAAGGCTAAGGCTCGGATTGCCAAGCCTTTCCCAAGCCTAAAACCAGGGTTGGATGTGGTGTGGGAATTCAACTTTTAAATAACACGTATGCGTTATAAAAACGCATACGCGTTATTTAAATGAAACGTGTATGCATTATCTATTTACTCGTTGGGTAAAGGTAACATGTATGCGTTATCTATTTACCCGTTGGGTAAAGGTAACGCGTACGTGTTATGAAACACATATGCATTCCTAGAACATAATGTGTACACGTTTCTAATATAGTTGTTTTTCCCTAATTTAAAAAATACTGGTAAAACACGATTTTCATGCAACATTTTTTTCTGCAGTACGGTCCGAAAGTGTCATTTTCTTCATTTTTTATTGCAAATTTGTCGTGTAGGGCATATTCTATTCAAATTATTGGAAGAGACAAAGTGCAGGTTGAATTTTCTGAAGTGGAATCAAGTAGAAGAACATTTTAGAAGAAGATTTTGAAAAGGAGAATTTTTGGATGTACTCATGATGTTTTTGTACTTCAGAGTTTATAGAAAAAATGATCTTCATAATACATAGTTTAATTTGAATATTTGAAGGAGGTGGCAATTTGAAAATAGGTTTTTTGAAAAAAAAATTGTTATCAAAAAGGGTTTAGTAACCATGGGTGATAAGAAAAGACAAAAAAAAAGATGTAGAAAGTTAATGACACCCGAAGAAATTCAAGCAAATAAAGATAAGGAGGCAAAAAGACAAAGGGAAAGGAGAGAAAGGATTCGTCAAATGAAAGATTTGGAAGCATCTAGTTCCAAGAATGTTCAAGAGGAAGCCATGAATGATGAAATGAATGTAAATGATGCAAATGTGGAGATGGTGAATATGGAAGAAAATGCAATTACGGAGACAAACCCAACTATGCCTTCAACTTCAACTTTGAATGATATGCAAACAAATTTGGGTATGTCTTCAAATCCACATCCCAATGATATGGAAAATGCACCTATTCAAACAAAATCTATCAATTTACATGTGTTCAAACTCCAAGAAGTTTTGTGTCAGCTGATATTGTTTGTTTAGATGACGCTGGATACACCATTGATGAGATCAATAATATTAGGGTTGAAACAATGCAGAAACAAAAAAATGATGAAATTATATCATATGAGAATGCAAATGGGAATGAAATCCCTAATATTGATGAAAATGAGAATGAAATCCCTCATATTGATGAAAATGAGAATGAAATCCCTTTTACATTTGAAAATGAAAATGAAACCCCTTCTATGGATGAGAGAATTGAAAATGTTTTACAATTGAAGCGAAGTGCTGAGATAACCTTCATGAGTAAAGAGTTTCTTGAGACAAATTAGAAATTATGGAAATAAAATATATAAAATATTTTTTTTATAGAAAGAAATTAGGATTCCAATGTCAACTCATGGTGCAATTGATGAGAATGTTGAAAATGAGAAAAGTGATGAAAAAATTAGGTGTTTTTGTAAAATCAAAAAAGAAAGATGATTCAGTAGAACAAGTCATATCTAGTGTTGCTAATGCTATTGATGTTATTGGTAAGAAAAGTCGACCAAAAGATAAGAATGTGGCTCGTTGTGCAATAACAACTGCTCTAGTTGATAAAACAACTCAAATAAAAGAATGTTAGGTAAGATTAGTAAATGTGTAAAAGTAAATCCTAGAATTTTGATAAGAGCTGCTAAAAGAAGAGAAAGTATTGAAAAGGATCCTATTAATCAATGTTGGAGTTTTAGTGGTAGACTCCCAAGATCAGACATGAAATTAACTAATGAAATTAAATCTTTAATCGATAAATTTTGGCATGATAATACAAGAGTATCATCTAACAAATTAGAGATGTCTTAAAATTAAGGGTGGGTTCCAAAATTCATGAACCTCATCCAAAGCATCTCTTAGATATGACTCAAATTGAATTATATAAAAAAAAATTAGATGCTTCAATCTTACCATTGAATATTAACATAAGTCAAAGATCATTCGAAAAGTGTAAACCTTGGTATGTTATAGTGTAAACAGCGAATCCTCTTATTTGTTGTAAGACTCATGTACAATTTTTGTTATTATTGCTTGATTATATTTGGAGTATATCACGATGCACTTTGCATGCTAATAAATTATCACGGGACATGTGTGGCATTAATATGCCATCTGAAAGAATCAAAGATTTTATAGCAGGTTTGTTTTGTGATCCCTCTTTAAATGGAAACTCATTTTTTTTAAAAGCATGCATTTCTGGAGAATGTGATAGATGTGGTAACTTTTCATTATTAGGAGAATGTATGCATGAAAGTAGTTTAGATGAATTTGGACAACAATTAGTGGATGTAAAAAAATTTAAAAATGTTGAGTATTCATTAAAAAATGGAAAAACTAGAAAATGTGTTGGGCTAATTGTGGAAAAATTTAGTGTGCATGCTTTTATTAATGAATTTAAAGATAATTTTGTACCTAAATATGTTCAACACTCTCATAATGCCCATTGGCCTGATAATCAATTTTGTTTATTTAAAAACACATTCCCAATTGGAACTATATTGTCAGTTGTTGATTTTGCTGAAAATTATACTCTTGCTCCACAAGAAGAAATTTAATCACAGTATTATAATTCAATGCAAGTAGCTATATTTGTTCACATTGTTTATAGACATGCAAAAGATAGTACAGAAGATAATAGAATAATTTTGAGAGAGTACCATTTTTATGTAAGTGATAATCGATTACATTCATTTGAGTTTGTACAATATTGTTTTGATATATTTTATAAAAATTTAAAAGAGAGGAATTCAAATGCTAAAACATCTCATATGGTCGGATAATTGCACGGGTCAATTCAAAAATTCTAGAATGTGTTTATTGGTTATGTAGAGTTCATAAGGAAAATAATATCCAACACATATGGAGTTTTTTTGAAGCTGATCATGGTAAGGGAGAACGCGATGGAGCAGGTGCATGTGTGAAAAGAGCTCTTGCTAAAGAGCAACTAAAATTTGAGGATGCTGCGAAATTTAGAGATGCACGTGCAATTGTAGATTGGTGCACTGCCAAATTATCTACAAGAACAAGTGAGAGCTCAATAATTTGATGCTTCTTTTGGTTAGTTGAAGAAAATGATATTTTTTCTCGACAAGATTGTGAAACAATTAATGGATCTAAAAAATGGCATTCCTTTAAGAGTTTGAATGCAAACACATAGACAATATGGACAAGGGAGTTGGCATGCTTTTGTCAATTTTGTATTGCAAGTGATTGGGAGGCATGTGAAAATACGGAATGGGTCGAACAATGGCAACAAAGAGCCTTAACGCCTACATCAAAAAATGTTCAACATGGAACGATAATTGAAGATAATCAAGTGTTCACATCAGATGATTATGATCATTTTTCGGATTTTGTACAAGAAGGTACATTATTTATTAAGTTGAATTTTGTATGTATGCATGTTTATATGTGAATTAAATATAAGTCACTCTTTATTGAATTTTGTATTTATTTTTGCAAGACATGTGTATGTTGTTGTTGCACCTGAGGGGAATGAAGAGGAGACAAATTACTAGTTAGCTAGATGTGTTGAGAGAAAACATAAGTTGGCACGTCCTAGAGTGGATGAAGACAACTTTGAGTATCCAACTGGTTCAATGGTTGTTGTTGGCACCTGGCTTCAAAAATATTTGATGAGAAAGAATGGCTTGCCTGCATTTGAAGATTACTAAAGACACAAGAAGATTATACATTATTCACATTTGATTTTGGCAACCAATATAAAACTAGTTAGATATCAAGGGATGCCTGCTAATAAATTTTTATGGACACTTTCAATGGATGATCATGAGACAATCATAGATGCATTAAAAAGAGAGAGGATGCAAATGGTACAACAGAGTAAATAAATATTGGTAAGTATACCTAGTTGTTTATATAGTTAATTGATATATATATTTGTATTTAATCATTTCCTAATTAAAATTTTATATCATTTTTTTGTTTCAGGTCTCCCAAAATTAGATGCTTTACAAAAAAGAGAGGAGATGCACATATATTACAATGGAATTAGAATCTAGAGATAGGTAACTATATATAGTTCTAGATACATTTAATTGATAGTATAAATTCATTATCTCAACTCCCCTTAATCCACCCTCTTGCATCCCCTTAAGCCATCCTCTTAAAGGACCCTTAAGTCATATCCTCTTGCATCCCCATAATCCATAATCTTGCATTCCTTAAGTCACTCTCATAATTCCCCTTAAGCCATCCTCTTAGGGCCTGTTAATCCATATCGTAAGTTTCATGACATGCATCCCCTTAATCCACTATCTTACATCCATTTAATCCATTCTATCAACACCCCTTAATCCACCCTCTTACATCCCCTTAATCCATCCTCTTAAAGGACTCTCATAATTACCCTTAAGCCATCCTCTTAGGACTTGTTAAGCCATATCCTAGGGTTCATGAGATGCATCCTCTTAAACCATCCTCTTAACTCCCCTTAAAGCATTCTCTTAAGATCCCCCTTAAGCTATATATCCTCTTAGGTCCCCTTAATCCATCATATGGCAAACATCTTTTGAATTTGTATGGAATTTACTATATACTATTTTTTTCTCACATGAATTTTTTTCTTAAATGACTCATAAAAATTGTAGTTACTTACATTAGTTATTTTTGTAGGTTCTCATCAAGTCGATCTACGAAGTGATTGTTGAACTGAAAAATTATTTTACCAAGAGACTATGTAAATATCAAATTTTGGTCTTCACCTAAAAGTTGATAAGTTTTAATTGTATCTACATACACATATATGTTTCATCATATTATATAGTTGTAATAAACATCTTCATATACATTATATATGTTTTTTCAATGTCACTTTTTAAATATCTTGTTCCAATTTTATAGATTATACATTTCATGTCTTGTATTTACCACATTTTATATAATTATTCAATTGTATAGATTATACATTTTATGCATACAAGGAGATAGTTTTTTTGTTTATTGATTCAAATATTTGCTATCTAATTGGAAAATAGTTAAAATTACATGCCCTTAATTTATTATGAATATGATCTAAACTATTTAAGGAATGTTTTAATTTGTCACCTAACCATGTGATAAATTATATATATATATATATATAAATTTGATTCTAGATAAGAATTTATATAGTGCATGTAATACTTGAAAATTAGATAAAATATATAATCATGAAAATGAACATAACAAGATATCATAATTGACTGCATATATAATCATCATATTAAAGTCAACTGATATAAATAAACACAAATATGATAATAACATGTTCAAAGTAAACTAGAGATAGATAGTCCATAAAATTTATATGTCAAGTCCAACACACATATTTAAATAAAACTAGAGATCTATAGTCCATAAAATATATAAAACCATCTAACTTTCAGGATGATCAGTTAAATCAAGTCTCCTCTTTGTTCAATGTTGACTAGATGCACCCGCATCATGCTGTAAAAGAGTACAAGAAACTTGAAATTAGATTTAAATTTATTTAGAAAATTTGATATAATTAAACATATTTAAACTTGAAAATATAAACTTTTAGATAAAAATAAATTTAATTAAATATCTAGTAAATATAGTAAAAATGATTTATAGTATGCATAAATTACCATATGATCATGTGAATCTATAACTGGCACATTTTCTTCAACGGGTAGCAAAACTATCACTTGAGAAGATGCAAATGCCTAATCTACTATATCCTGCATATTCATATAAAGCAAACAATATGTGAAAACCTTGAATATATATATATATATATATATATAAAAGGTTTGTAAAAATTGTATAGGAGATTTAAAGTAAAGTTTACAACCTCAAATGATATGACCTCATGATCACGCACCTGAGATTTCCCATGCATAAATGCCAATGATGTCTTAGGTGTGCGGCCCACCATGGGTATCTCATCAAATTCTTGCATATAGATGTACAACAGTTTGTATAGATCATTGACACATGTGTATGTAAATGAAAAAATTAAATAAGATCTATGATGTCTATTTAATTTAAACTTAACAAACTTTTGAAAGCACGCACCTGAGCTGATGATGTCTCAGAAGTGCTCACCACTGTAACTTGCGGTTGGTCAGTACTAGGTATTGAATGACCTCCTTGCATCTAGATATAATATATCAATTCACACATGTGTACAAATTCAAATTAAATTAGATATATATCCACACAAATTATTTAATATATATTGGTTCAAGTACATGTCCAAAAGGTGAGCCTAGATCTACAACACTTGACATATGCACACGATGATCATATTGAGTTTCAAGCATTGCGTGATCATGCGTCTACACCAAACACTTATTGAATTAATATTATATTATATATATATTTTTATGTTATTATTTACATGAATTTTTCATATTTCAAACTTGAATTAAATTTAAGTTCAAGAGATGAACATACCTATGTAGGACGATCCTCAGAATATAGTAAATTCAAGTATGACCCCATCCTAGATGCATGTGCGTCGCCTGAAGTGGATGTCTGAGTATCCCTATAGCTCGAGCTTCCATGCTCTCTATTGGCCACTTCAGTGGCTGCGTGTGTAGTCTGTTGAGTGAGATGTCATGAAAGTGAACTCAATTCTCCTAATGTTGATAACATGGTCTATTGTTGAAATGTAGCGGGAACACTAGGAGAAGAAAGAGGAACAATCGGAGCAATTGGAGCATGTCACTGACGATCGACACGTGCTCCTAGTCTATGTTGGGGCATGCCATGCCCAACTCCCCGAAATGACCTCATATCAAAATAGTTGGGTTTTTTACCCAACTCAAACTCAGCCCATAACTTTCTCAAAAATTATAAGGGCACCTCACTGTTGCCATGTGGTGGACTATCAAACACCATCCACCATCTATCCCAAAAATGCACAGCTATCTGTGGGTGCCTACACCATAAAATTGAAATTCATTTTTTCGTGGGTGGAATGGGTTGGTTTGTTTGGGGGTTAATAAAATATTGGCACATGGCTTGTTTGGTAATTTTTAGGTCATTGATTTCTTTATATGACAATCCATCCACATAGAATTGTCTCCTCTCTTCTCTCCATTGATGGAACCTAACTAGGTCTGCATCAATAGATCGAACATAATCGACAATAGTTTGCATCGTAGATACAAACCATTCGAGATGGGGAGGGACTCTAGGCTCATTTTTTATGAGATCTATATTTCCTTGAATGACAATGAGGTTTGCTCAGATATTCTCTCTTAATTGATCTTCATCAACTACAAGAGGGGGTGGGGGGTTAGGCGGTGGAGAATGTGGAGGTGTGCTAGGGTTTTGTTCATGTGGTGGATTGGGATGTATGGGATCTATAGGAATTTCTT
The DNA here is from genome assembly GCA_007258455.2 of Sequoia sempervirens. NCBI lineage: Eukaryota > Viridiplantae > Streptophyta > Pinopsida > Cupressales > Cupressaceae > Sequoia > Sequoia sempervirens. The sequence continues at coordinate 10,239 of VDFB02045742.1, forward strand.
GATTGGGCATAAAATCCTTTAAATTAAACATCGGATCCATGTAAGCAATGATATGGCAACTGCATGTTAAACAATTAAAAAATATATATCAACAAACTAATTAAATAATGCACACAATTTGAAAGTTATTTAAAAATCACATTGAACATGCACAAATTCAAAATATATTTCATTTGAAGACCATTCGATTTATAACATTATAAAATCCATAGCATTAAAAATTCATAGCATGTACACACATTAAATTGAGTCTAGTGTGGGGTTGTTAATATGAAGGGTAGAAATGAAATTATGGGGTTTTATTAAAATTTATTTAATCTCATTCATTATTTTCAAATAATACTAAAGATAAGAATGAAAAATTAATAGAAGACATTGAAAGGGACACATAGATATATGCTAGTGACCTAATTGCAATGTACAAAATATAAAAAAAGATGAGTGACCAAGCTCTATTCACCAAATTGATCCCCTTAAGAAATGTCAAATTCCCCCTTAAGACATCGATTTACGATTTAGGGTATAGGATGGCTTAAGGGGATCTATGTGTAGTAAGGTCCTAGGACAAAAATGGTCCATGGCTTAAGGGAATAAATTTGGTGAGTTGCCTAAGGCAACCAAATTTCATTTTAAGGTCCTACAACAAAATGAATAGATGTATTAATCAAGTATGACAAAATTTAATTAAATCCGAGGACATAAATTGATTTATCTAAATTTTCAAATTTCATGATAAGAGACACAAGATCTCTATAGTGGGACAAAGTAGTTAAGAAGAAATTATAAGTTTAACACTAACATTAAAATTTATAATCTCATTCATTGTTTTCAAAGAATACTAAAGATAAGAATGAAAAATTAATAGAAGACATTGAAAGGGACACATAGATATATGCTAGTGACCTAATTGTAATGTACAAAATATAAAAAAAGATGAGTGACCAAGCTCTATTCACCAAATTGATCTCCTTAAGAAATGTCAAATTCCCCCTTAAGACATCGATTTGCGATTTAGGGTATAGGATGGCTTAAGGGGATCTATGTGTAGTAAGGTCCTAGGACAAAATGGTCCATGGCTTAAGGGAATAAAATTTGGTGGAGTTGCCTAAGGCAACCAAATTTCATTTTAAGGTCTTACAACAAAATGAATAGATGTATTAATCAAGTATGACAAAATTTAATTAAATCCGAGGACATAAATTGATTTATCTAAATTTTCAAATTTCATGATAAGAGACACAAGATCTCTATAGTGGGACAAAGTAGTTAAGAAGAAATTAATAGAATACATTCAAAGGGACGCATAAAATGAAAAATTAATAGAATACATTCAAAGGGACACATAGATATATGCTAGTGACCTAATTTCAATGTACAAAATAAACAAAGATGAGCTTGAGCTCTATTCACCAAATTTTGAGAACTTCTTTGATCCCCTTAAGAAATGTCAAATTAGGACCCCTTAATACATCAATTTATGATTTAGGGTGATAGGATGGCTTGAGGGGATCTATGTCTAGTAAGGTGGACTAGGATAAAATGTTCCATGGCTTAAGGGAATAAAATTTGGTGGAGTTGCCTAAGGCAACCAAATTTCATTTTAAGGTCCTACAACAAAATGAATGCTAAATTAGGGTTTAGGGTTTAGATTTAGAGATTTGATGACATGAAAACATATAGAAGACACATGAATAAATTTTTACAAGTAAATGAGAAACCCTACCACCTAAACTTAGTGCTTTGAATAAAATATGTGACATTCTAGGAATAGCTTCAATATATCAACAATTAGGAATTTTAGATTTCAATTATAAGTAAGTTGTTGAGTTATGATGGATTTTGAACCTATTTGGACCTCTAAGCACTCTTGGATGATTTAAAAAGGAAGAGGAGATCTAAAGTGATTTAGACCCAATTTTTTTTCTAATCATATATTTTTTGAAACTTTTCTATGGCATAGACTCTTCCTTTGAATATTTATATAAATTCTAGACGTGCATGGGTTTTCAAAAAAAGAACCTAACTGCCACTAAGTGAGGAATCAATTGATCAATTCAATAAATAAATAATCTTAGAAAATAAACCTTTGGTTATAGAATTGACTTGCATTTATGAATCATCTATCAAGTTTCTCAAAAAAATAATTTGAATTTTCCAAATTGAAATGTTCATGCTACAAGTTAGCTTTGATACACTAGTTTAGAGAAAGTACAACATTTAGTTTTCCTAATCTAGAACAATGCCACTACACATGAGAGTTAAAATAGGAATTAGAATACACACAACCTATATATCTTATGAATAACATCCTATAAATTAAGGTTTAAATATGATCATAATGCATCCTTACATAATTCACAAAGGATCTCATCCAAATAAGAGAAATGGGTAGAAATCATTCATGCTTCACATTTTAATATTTATTTGATTTAATAACATTTATGTGTCTAGCTCTATCCATACTGCACATAGTCTAGATTAACAAGTATGACTTGCATTTCTATGTTTTTTTAAGAGAATACATTATACACTATATAAGCTAACAACATTGATATATAGTGATTACATGCTCATATCAACTAGCATCATGATATATGAACTTATTAAATCAAGCACATAGTTTCACATGAGGCACATTATTTTACTTCACTGGTACACTTTCTCAAGTTAAACTATACAATCATGAAGTTTTCTGAGATAAAATTAGCTATCAAATTTATATTAAATGTGAACATATTATAATTAAATCAATTTGTTGGTTAATATATAGATCTATGCATCGATTGTTTGTACCTCCTTTATTAGTCAATTATGAATTTCATTGGTAGTTGTGTGGATCACCAACGACATACCAAAGTGTACCTAACCTATGGACTATAATTTGTGATCCCTCCCTACATGTTATGTCATAAAATCTTACTACACATCCTTATTTTACCTCTTCTATTATATCACATGCCCCTAATATTGAACTTTTCATCACTTCCACCCTAAATAAACTAAGAACCATGAGTGAGAGTAAAAATCATACAAAGAAGGTTATGTCAAATATAAAATGTAATCTAAACCTCCTTGAGGATCCCTAATTTAGGGTTTTAGGTTTACGTTTTAGGGTAAATAGCCCATTTTAGGTTTACATAAATTAGGGTAAATAGGGTTTTAGGTTTACGTTTTAGGGTTTAGGTCCAAGGATTAACCTGTGTAAATTAGTTTTTAGGGACCTATGTAAATTGTGTAACCTAGGGTTTCTAGGGTTTTGAAATTTCTAAGTTAAATGTGTCCAATTTAGGTTTAGTTTTTATGGTTTTCAATTTACAATTTAAATTTCTTTGTTTCGTTGACATTTTTGGTTTTTTAAATGCAATTAAAAACTATAAAACATTGAACTAAAACACACTAAACAAACAAAAACTGAATACTAATTACAAAACAAAAAAAAAAGATATAAAGCAAAAAAAATGAAGAATTCAACCAACCTGGAGGTTGATGAGGTCGGTTGTGTCGATGGGAGGAAGTGGCAGTCAAATTTTTGTTCAATGAAGGCCTTTGAAATGCGTACGCAATCTCCTTTGTTCCTCTCTGCTGCAGATTAGAATGGTGAAAAATGAAATACAATCGATTTTTTTTTTTTAAAGTATTTTCAAAAAACACGTACGCATTTTAGGTTCGCTTACTCAAATCTGAACGCGTACACGTTTGGATCTAGGCTCGGGAACCTGATCCATAACGCGTACGCATTTTTTGAAAATGCGTATTCATTTTCTACAAAACTTTTTTTTTGCCCAAAATTTCCCCTCTTCGTGTACCCAACTTCTTGCTTTTACCCAGGTGTCGGATCTTGTTTTCTTGTTTGATTGATTGCCTGAATTGCTTGGAGACCTACAACAAGGGTTAGCCTTCACAAACAATGATTAACATAAACACATATGACTCACATAATATTTGACATGATGTTAGGATCTTGCATTATTGCAATAAAGCTTTGAAATGATTCTCTTGACTTGCTTGATAGTGCTCTTAACTAATCCAATGATTTTCTAGATAGATTTGAAATGATGTAATAACTACATATTTATAGGAATTTCTCTAACTTCTCGAAAATTAAATCTCGATAGCCAACATTTGTGACTTGAATTTCAAATGTTAAATGGCGACACTAACATATTCAAATATGAATCCCAAAAAAATAGGGGGACTTGGATTCCCAAGGGTGTCCCAATCTTGGCCTTGTTTTCTAGTATTTTAGGTGTCGAGGGTAAAACATTAAATTAATGGATTTGTTTAATGCTTGCAATTTCTTGAAAAATGATAAAAATAGGCTTCAAAATGCATAATTTAGGAAATTAGTGAATCAATTAGGCTCAATAATTTAGAGGGAGAAAAACATAGTGTGAAATTGTCAAGGGTGACAATTTACAATGCTACATTTAGCCCCCACTTTAGTGAGAGTATGAACTTACGCTCAGACTCACACTAAAATAGAAAATCTATGTGAAGAGGGATCAAGTTCTCCAAATGTTGAAGAGATAGGATGACTAAGGACCTAGGGGAGTGTACAAGCCCCCAAGATCCAAGATCCCATGGAAAACCAACATAAGAACAAAGGAACACACACATGTACGAAATGCAACAAGAAAACATATACAAATGTACACAATGTCAAAATATAATGTAAAAATGAGGATATGGATGATCATGAGCTAGCAAGTTGTGTTATGCTAGGATCCATACCAAAGGAATTCATGACTCACACCATAGCAAAGTTTGGTATTTGTTAAGTGAATCACAAATCAGAAGGAAACATGGGCTACTGAAGTTCGATATTCACTAGGTGAGCCCCCAAGATAAGGTAGCCAAATGAGAAACACACTAGGTCTAGTGAAGTTTCCTATTCACTAGGTGTGTACCCATGACAAAGTAGAAAAATGAGAAACACAATAGATCTAGTGAAGTCTGATATTCACTAGGTGTGCACTCATGAACAAGCATACCAAGAGTTATACTCCCTAATAACTTCGATAATGTGCCACAAAATAGTCAAGATGCTATGCCAACACAACACTAAGTTCAACATGTGTGACCAAAGTGAAGAAAAAATTTAAATGTCAATGCACCACTAAGTCTAACACATGTAAACAAAGTGAAGAAAGTAATGCCAATGTATGCCCCACCTTAAATAAATTGCAAAACACCATGTTGTGAGAAAATTCTTTAAGGTAGAAATTGATAAATACCATGCTATAAAATGTCATGAGAGCTTATTTGGAAATACCTATGCCAATGATATTGTTGCAATCCAATGTGAAATCTAACACATTATAAAAATATAGTGCCTACAAACATATTTTCCTCTTTTAGGAAAAACAAAGTTCAATAATATCTCACATGTGAAAAGTATTTACAATATTGAAATGAGAGATAGGAAGACCTACTTTTGGAGTTTTTGGAGGTTATTTGGGGAGAGAAAATAACTCGCCTTAAGCCACCCAATAACATGATTGTTCTATCAAAAATCGGTTATGATTGGAGAAAATTTTAAACCAACAACCTAACACCCATGGTTGAGGATCGGTCCCTAAGTATGAGGAGGTCTAATTTTCTAAGATAGATCAAGGGTGAAGGGAGCCATCTAAATTTGATGGCTATGGCTTGAGATAAACCTCAATATGCATGATTTAAGAGTCTAAAATAATTGATTTTACACAGCCTAATACTAAGAGATAAGATCTTATTAGTTCATTTGGTGAAAGGAAAAAGGTAATAATAATGAAGGGATAAGGGGACATGAAGAAAGGGGGAAACACTTAGAAGGAAAGAAAATGAAGAGAGAAAAATTAAATTAAAAATTAAAAACATGGAGAAAGGTTAATGATGACAAATGATAACTAATACAAGGGTTAAGTGCAAAAAGTTGAGTCCATGAAACGTGGAAGTTTTTTCCTTTGCCAAAAAAATGAAATCGACATTGCAAAAATAGGATCCCGATTTTTATAAATGGGATCCCATTTAGCTTCGAGATCCTGAGCCTAAGTGTAAAACGAGATCCCGCTTTTTAAAAATTGGGATCCCATTTGTTAAAGGGTCCTGAACCGACTGACAAGGAACGGGATCCCGATTTATAAAAATCAAGATCCCGTTTTGTAATAATCGGGAACCCATTTTGTAATGACCTATTTATTTTTTAAAAATGAACAAACTTGAATTTTAGCAGAGCATGGGATCCCGAGTTGTGAGTGATAGAGACCACCAGAAACAGCCTCCAAGTACCTGTTCACCCCCATTTTTTTGCATTTTTTTCATTTTCTATTGAAATTGTCAATAGAATAATTGATTTTAGCATGTTTTTTTTGATTTATTTGATGTTTTAAGAATTTTATTTCCTGTTATAGTAGAAATGAGGAATTGTAGAAATAGATGAAAAAATTCAATGAAACCTGAAGATATTGAATAGAAATGAAAAAATGAACCTTGAATTGTATTTTAGAAACAAAATTTAGCTTTTGAAACCTAAATTGTTCGATTAAACCAAAAAAATTGTATTTGAAAACCCTAATGAAACAAAAAAAATTGCATTTCAAAACCCTAGAAATTGAAATGAAATAAAAAATTGCATTTAGAAACCCTAATCAAGCTTTTTGAAACCCTCAATTCAAATCAAACAAAAAAATTGAATTTGAAAACCCTAGTTTGAAATGAAACGAAAAAATTGCATTAAAAACCCTAATTGCTTAGAAATTGAAACCCTAAATTGAATTGAAACAAAAAAAATTTCTAAAACCCTAAATTGAAATCGAACAAATCATTTTGATTTTGAAAACCCTAATTTTGAGCTCAAGAAAATTCATTTGCATTGCTTAAATGTTTTAAATCTCATTTGCATTGTATGGAGAAAACAATATGTTAAACTACAATTTCAATGTTAAATTATAATTAGATTAGAAAAAAATATGTTAAAGAATAGTTACAACTCATAAATTTTATCAATGTTTGTTTGCAAATTTAGTTAGAAAATTCATAAATCCAAGTGTACAATCGATTTCCAATTGTCACTTAATTAGATAGTATTCAACATTCATTTCTATTTTATGTTTTGATCTCTCTTAGTCATGCCTTGTTTCCATTTCTTGTATGCATGTGTTGTCTGTTGTCTTTTGACAATCTTAACCCTCATTCTAGTCAATTACTTGTTAATTAGGTTTCTAGTTTAGTCTAAAATCTCAATTTTTGCACTAGTTACCTAGACACTAAAAGAATCTAAATATTTTTCTTTTCTTTCTTTTAGGTTCTTTCAATTCCAAACAATTGAAAATAAAATACTTGATTCAACATTAACTAATTTTATATTATACATAATTTTATATCATAAAATTCATTTAAGTGGGAAATATTAATGAAAAAAATGTTAAATAAAATAATCTTATATTCAATTAAAAAAATATCCAGTTAAAATATACATCAAACTCAATCTTAATAATACATAATTATGTGTTTTTATTACGGAAATAGTTAATCTATTCATAAAATAAAAAATATTCATAAACTAGACACTAACTTGCAAGTCCATTATTCCAAGGGCCACCCAAACTTCACCCTAAGTTCGCTAAACCCTAAACCCTGAACTCTAAAATCTAAACCCTTAACACTAAAGCATTTGTTTTGTCCAAAGACCTTAAAATGAAATTTGGTTGCCTTAGGCAACTCCGCCAAATTTTATTCCCTTAATCCATGTCATTTTGTCATAGGACCTTACTACAAGGATCCCCTTAAGCAATCCTATTACCCTAAACCCTAAACTCTAAACTCTAAACCCTAAACCCTAAATACATCATTTTTTCCTAGGCCCTTAATGAAATTCGATTGCCTTGGGCAATGTCACCAAATTTTATTCACTTGAGCCATGTCATTTTGTCCTAGGACCTCACTAGACATAGATCACCTTAATCCATCCTATCACCCTAAATCGTAAATCGATGTCTTAAGGGGTCCTAATATGGCATTTCTTAAGGGGGTCAAAGAAGTTCTCAAAATTTGGTGAAGTTGCCCAAGGCAACCAAATTTAACAATAATAAGATCATGCAAGATTATAATATGAATGAGATTTCATGATCTAGGTTGGTCAGTTGAAACAAGAGCTATCTCAATCAATTGTTCCACAAGAAAATGTTCTTTACTAACTTGCAAGTTCATTATATTCCAAGGGACACCAAAACTTCACCCTAAGTTCCATAAACCCTAAACCTTGAACTCTAAAATCTAAACCCTAAACACTAAAGCATTCATTTTGTCCAAAGACCTTAAAATGAAATTTGATTGCCTTAGGCAACTCCACCAAATTTTATTCCCTTAAGCCATGTAATTTTGTTGTAGGATCTTACTACATAGATCCCCTTAAGCTATCCTATTACCCTAAACCCTAAACTCGAAACTCTAAACCCTAAACCCTAAAGCCATCATTTTTTCTTAGGCTCTTAATGAAATTTGGTTGCCTTGGGAAACTTCACCAAATTTTATTCACTTGAGCCATGTCATTTTGTCCTAGGACCTCACTAGACATAGATCCCCTTAAGCCATTCTATCACCCTAAACTGTAAATCAATTTCTTAAGGGGTCCTAATATGACATTTCTTAAGGGGATCAAATAAGTTCTCGTGGGCCTCTATGAAGCTGCCCAAGGCAACCAAATTTTAACAATAATAAGATCATGCAAGATTATAATATGAATAAGATAAAATCATGATCTAGGCTGATCGATGACAAATAGGGTGATAGGATATTTAAGGGCATCTATATCTAGTAAGTTCCTAGGACAAAATGACATGGCTCAAGTGAATAAAATTTGGTGAAATTGCCTTAGACCTTAATGAAATTTGGTTGCCTTGGGAATCTTCACCAAATTTTATTCACTTAAAAGCCATGTCATTTTGTACTAGGACCTAACTACATAGATCCCCTTAAGCCATCCTATTACCCTAAAACCTAAATCCTAAACTCTAAACCGTAAACTCTATAGCATTCATAAATTGTCCTATATTAATAATTAATTGTATTTTCATTCAAGTAACATGCCTTAGACATAAATGAGGCTTACAAATTTTATCATTTGTGTTAAATTAGGCCATTTATATTTAATGGTTTAAAGGTATTTCCTAAACATGTATCTTACATTTTGAAATTACAAATCTAATGTAGGTTCACTCATATCTTAAAGATCACATGGATCGATTCAATAATATTCACAATCCACCTCCATGCCATCCATCTCCACCACCTTCACCTCTACCTCCACCCACTCCACCTCATAAACCCCCACTTCCACCACCTAAAATCGATGGTGCTCTGCTTGCAAGAACTTAATCAATTCCACGTTAGAACCATCCAAGATCAAATCAACATTATCTCAAATGAAGAATGTAAATGACCACTGTGAGGATGATTTGTGATCTAGGATGCAAAACCATTGTTGATGTTGTCGTGGCTATGGATGGATCTTAGATGAGCATCGAAAATGGCTAGAGGAGAGGAGAACTTTTGATTCTGAAAAGGAAAACAAAAATAAATGAAGAGATGTAGTAGAGAGCCATAATAGTTTCTAAATTAAGACAATGATCTTAAATAGTTATGAACTCTATGAATCTAGTGAATGATGGATATTTTGTGTGATGAATTTATAAATTTGGTTGGATGGATATTTCTTTTAGTGATGTGAATTTATGGATTTGGTCTCTAGATGGATATTTTAGTGACCTAAATTTATGACTTTGGTTCTAGATGGATACTTTAGTGACATGAATTTATGACCTGTGAATTTATGAACTTATAATGATGAATTTATAATAGCATATATTTTATGACTATCTATCATATCATGATTTCATGTTGAAAAATCTCGTAATATATATATATATTATATATATATATATATATATATATATATATATATATATATATATATATATATATATATATATATATATATATATATATATATATATATATATATATATATATATATATATATATATATATATGTGTTAGACAAAAAATGAACTTTTTGTGAATGTTTCAAGTTTATTGTTTAGTATGTACACATGTATTAAAATTGAATATAGTTCTTAAATTTTGAAATTTGTATTTATGTACATTGTTTATTTTAATGATGTATGCATGCAAATTATGCATCATATTTTTTATTTTAAATGTATGTACATGTTAAATTTTGAATTTGGTATGCACATGTTCAAGTTCAATCAATGTATATGTGTCTTTCAATTAGTATGTACACATGTATTAAAATTGCATATAGTTCTTAAATTTTGAAATTTGTATGTATGTACATAGTTTAGTTTAATGATGTATGCATGCAAATTATGCATCGTATTTTTTATTTTAAATGTATGTACATGTTAAATTTTGAATTTGGTATGCAAATTCTCAAGTTCAATCAATGTATATGTGTGTTTCAATTTTATATGATCTTAATATATGTATGTGCATCCTATTTAAACAAATTTGCATGTGTGTTTCAAATTTAACTATTTCTTGTAAATTTTTAAGTTTGTATGTTAATTTTGTATAATTTAATGCAGGTGCATACTTATATCTCATATCATGGATGATTTTAACATTGATGATATCATCAATCCACCACCTCAGCTAAAACCACCTCCACCTCCCCCTCCCCCTAATATGCCACCTCCAGCACCTGTTGCATCTGATGAGGCTCGCTTGTGAGCACGCATAAATGATCAGGTTGCATCCATACAAAATCAAATCAATGCTATGTAGAGTCAAGCATTGATTCCACCACATGTGAGATGTTTTGCATCTGCGATGCAAAACATTGTGGATTCCATCAAGACCATTGATTCTAATCTAGATAGGCATCAACGAGACAAAGAACAAATGAGACAATTTTATGCTAACGGTCTCTCTTATAAAAAAATTTTAGACCTTAAAATAACGAAAGCCAACCTAGCCCCCTACTTTCTCGACCCCATTACTCAACAGTCCATTCCTCTCAACAAATCTAGAATATCCATTAGGTGGTGCATACATCCATAAATGAGTGCATATTTTTGGGATCGATAGTATATGGTTTTTGATAGTCCCCCACACACTAATTGGGAGTGCCCATTGTATTTTTTGAGGAAATTGTATGTAGAGTTTGTTATGGGGAAAAAGTCCAATTATTTTGATTTTAAATCATTTCAGGGTGTTGGTGGCGGCATGCCACAACAGAGATTAGGGGCAAGGGTTGATCCCCAACACCCCGTGCATGCACAACCCCTTATTGTTGCTCCTAGTCCTCCCATTCCCGCACCTGTACATCATCGAGTTGTGGTCTCGACATTAGGTTCCCTTAGTACACTCGCAGGAGACCTTGATCAACATGCTTTTGTGATAGCGGGTGGGGAGCATAGAGACGATGATGATGGAGGAGTGTTTTATGGAGCTAGTTCGAGTACCACTCCAAGAGTGTCGAGGCTCGTCCCACATGTATGTACTAGTTGCCATCAAGTATGCAATGGACCTGATTAGGCCACACCTAGTTCGGGTGGACGTGGAGATTCTGGTGGTTCATTTGGTCACATTAGTTCATTTGTAGAGTTTCTTACAATAGACCATCACCCTGAGGACACTGTGACACAAGTATAAATATGCATCTAAACGTTCATTTAATAAGAATTTTGATGAATGTATATATCAAAGAAAATTTTGCAATACATTTTAACAATCAAATTGTTTGGTGTACAAATGACACTAATGATGGGGAAATCATCCGTTCCACGAGTACATACATCGACACCATTCCTACTCAGCAACCCTTATGGGGTATTTTGATTTCAATTTTTTAAATTATATATGAAATGATCTTAAACTTGAGTTTTAAATTTATAATTGAATCACATATATGTTTGAAATATTTATGTTGGTTTAGGCGAGTCAATCGGCTTCCACGTCGATTCTGCCTGAGGGGTGATCGAGCACTCCTCCACTATCGGGCGTCGTAGATCAGGGCCAGGTACATTTATATTGTAAATTATTTAACTTACATTAGTATAGTTACAATTATGAATTTTGAATTCACTATATATGAAATGTGCATGTACACTTGTAAATATTATAAGTGTTAAATGTCTACATGTATGTCTAGGTTGATACCACAATGAGAATGGGCATCGAAAAAACATTAGATGTTGCGGCTACTCGTGAGGCCTCTAATTTTTAGGTTGTTTAAAAAAAAATCTACACAAAATGCGCAAACTTGAATATATATATATATATATTAACCTAATTCAAGTATACATGCTTTAATTTTGATCTTGTAGAACTTTGTTAGTGTGATCTTCAAAATTACCTAGACATAGTTACACCTGTGGAGGACATGCAAGAGCGTGCCCGCATCAAATGGTAATTTAAATTTTTATTATATTTAAAGTCAATTATAAATTATATATTCCTAATAGAACCACCTTTAAATTTCAAATTGAATATATATATATAATATGAGCCAATACATGTTTTAAATTCTATTTCTTTTTATAGCACATGAGACACATCGTGTAGGTGAACATGTAAAATAGTCCCTGAGAAAGAGGGTACAACCTCAAAATACCTGCATAATTAAAATATGATAAATTATAAATTAAATTGAATTAAATCATTTTAATTGTAGACTTGTACATCTAATTTCAACTTTCTTTGTCTTGTTTATGTAGATTGATTCAGAGAATTTAGAGGTTGCTTCAGGTGCACCAGAGCATCTAGACCCAAATATGATGGTAATTTAATTTTATGATGAATTATAAATTAAATTGTCATTAAATCATTTTTCATTTTCTTGCATCTGATTTCATCTTTCTCTTGTACAGAGTGTTTCAGGTCATCCGCATAGTCTACATGGCGTGAAGAGGTCTCTTGATTATAAAGACAATACATGACCTAGAAACATGATTTTATGGGTTATATTTGTTTATTTCATGGACTATATTTCTGGTTTCTCATGTACTCTTTTGGACTTTATATTTCATTGCTCAAGTACTTAGTTGGACTTTAGTACATGGGTTGTACTCTGATGGACTTTATTTTATGTGTTTAACATATTGGGGTGATCCCACAATAGTGGTTTACAATTTTTGGCCAAACTGGACACTGAAATAAGTTTTTCTAACTAAATCTTCACTTTCAGGCACCTATAGCGGCTAAACCGTGAGGAATTTGAAGATGATGCAAACTATAGTTTCGTGAAATTTTGTTTGTAGATTCTAAATATATTTTTTTCAAAATTTTTGGAATCAAATTGCACTTCTTTTTCCATCTCCCTTGAAAACTAGTTTTTCTTAGAAAACAACATTTTTAAAAAGTGATGCTCACCGTATAATGCATAACTTTTTTTCCATGAAGGATAAAATTATAATTATTTTGAATTTAGATTTTTAGCTTTGATATCTAGTGCTTCCACTTGGTTAGATAGTTTTTTATTGAATATTTTTTCCTTAATCAAGTTTCTCAAGTCAAACC
>VDFB02045744.1:0-71158 GCA_007258455.2 Sequoia sempervirens
TTTCGGTGATAACATTTTGGCATGCGGTGGGACAAAGCGAGTAAAATTCTCTTAAGTTTTGTTGTTTTGATAATGTGACGGTGAGCTATGCTTGCTTTTAGGAGTTGTTTAAGCATATCTGGCGACTCTGTGTGGAGGAAAGGATCAATGTGTTTGTTTATATGAGAAAAATAGAAACCAGAAGTTCAAAAGCTGTAGAGTTTTTGCATTTATCTCCTCCAAGAAGAAAAGGGAGAACTCTCAAAAGGACTGTTCCTTCTCCTAGAGTTCAGTCAACACCACCTGGTGTTATTAACAAGGCACTATTTTCATACGAAAGGAGAAGAAGAAGGGACCTTCTAGCTAGGCGTTCAACATCTCCTACTCTTAGAACATAACTTTTCGCCTCCTCATTAGGGGCTTTCAATTGTTCAACAAATAGTATTTCTGCTACAGTAAATACTTCTCAACTAAGTTCAAGTTCTGCTTCAGTAAGCATACCAACGCATTCCAGCTCAATGGCAGTGCCAAGAGCCTTTACTTTCATACCATTCAACCAGGGTAGTCCCCTTAATCTAACGCAACATGATGATATTCCATTAGCAGCGTTAAAAGGGTTACCAGAGTTTACTGGAGAAGGGCAAGTAATGCCTTTTGAACATATCAGATATGTGGTAGCATTATGCAATGTGCATCATGTGACACAAGAAAATGTAGCTGTGAGATTGTTGGCTGCATCTTTCAAGAAGAAGGCATTGGAGTGGTTTAGAAGCTTGCTGGTGGGTTCTATAAGAACATGGGATGAGCTTGGTGATGAATTTACTAGATTTTTTGAGGAAAAATATGATCATCTATCTTTGGTAGAGCAGTTAACAACCATCAAAAGAGCCCCACAAGAACAAATGGTGGACTTCAATATCCGATTTCAAAAGACTTGGAACCGAATACCTGCTACGATAAGGCCTTCTGCTGATTATGCATTTTTGTACTATTTGAAAAGTTTAAATAGTGACATCTCAGTCATGATACAGTCCATGGGGGGTACTTCTTTACCTCAGGCTTATGGTATAGCTATTAAGGTAGAAAACAACCTCATTCAAGCAGGCAAGTTAGCACCTAGGCCACCTATGCCCTACTTCCCTGAAATTCAATCAAATATGCCATTGCAAATGCCATCTTTAGCCCTCCTACCTGTTGTTCCAGCGTCACCCATTGTTGTGAGTCAGGGAGTGTCAGCTGCAGGACCATCAAGTGAATTGCAAGAGATCAAGTCTAGTCAGCAGAAGATAGAAAGTATTTTACAGACTATGGGAAGTGAGTTGACCAGCATGAAGAAACAGTATCAAGGGGCAAGGTTGAAATTTCAACAGCAGAACCAACAACAAGGTCAGAATGCAAATCAGTCTTATCAAAATCAGGGATATCAATATCAGCAAAATAGGCAACCCTATCAAGGTGGTTATCAGAGGCAAAATGTTAATTATAGACCATTTCAATCTTATAATCCAGCTCCTCTTAATGTTGTAAATCCAGTGAAGGATATGGTTCTAGCCCATAATAACTTTGTGATAGAAAATGAATGGTGTTATGCGTGTAACCAAGCACATAACCCAGCCTCATGCACAAATGGGGTAGTTAATCAGGCATTTATGGTCTAAAATGTTGTTAGTCCATAGCCAGATCCACCTGCTAATATACCTAAACAACAACCGGATATACATTCTAATGAGACTACATTTTTAAATTGGCAAAAGGAAGAGTTTTGTGGTGTGAATGTGGATTCAGCAATTGTATCCAATACACGAGCAAAGAAAAGAGCTCTAGAGGTGGAGCAATTAGCTGATAAAAACAAGGGGCCTGCAACTATGGAAGCACCATCCACACCTATTCTAAATGTACCGAAAAAAACTATTGTCTTACCAATCAATGAGCAACCTCACAAGAATAAGGAACCAGTTTCTGCTAAAGTACATCAGAAGGTACCTTCAACTATACCTTACAACATCGTGGATAGTATGAAAAAGATGAACGTGAATATGACCATGTGGGATTCCTTAAGCATTCCTGGATAGGCTGATCTTAAAAAGGCGTTATTTGAAGATATAAATCCTGAACAAGTTGTTGTTGATTCCCAAAAGGTCGTAATGGCTAATGATGATCAAGGGAAAGTTGCTAACCCTAGTAGCCAAGGGGAATCTACGATTCAAGGTAAGAATGTGAGACCTCCTCCGTTCTATGTTTGATTGATTATTGGAAAAAAGTTAGTGCACAATTGTATGGTAGATAGTGGTGCTACCTATTCTGTGATGCCCAAGCAAGTAGCTGATCAGTTAGGTTTAAAGTATGAACCTTTAGAAAAGGGAGTAGTCTAGTTGGATGGCTCATCTGTTAATACAGTGGGGCTTATCAAAGATGCTAGCTTAACTCTGCATGCTTGCCCTAATTTTTCAATTTCCCAAGACATTTATGTGGCAGATTTGCCTCTGTATTTTGGGTTATGTTTGTCAAGGGAGTTTACGGCTAAAATAGGGGGATACCTTTCATCTGACTAGTCTCACATGTTGTTTCGTACTAGATATGGAACTAAAGTAACCATTAAGTCTGAGTTACTTGCAAAAGACAATATAGAACCCTATATACCTAGTGCAATGAATACCAATTGCATAATTTTTGAACAAGACGAGCATGTTGTTGTCTTTGATCCTCACATTGTTGTTGATGATATTCCTAATATACTTCTAGATGAGTGGGTAGCAGGCCAAACTTCTAGTACTGAAAGTGACTTGGTGTCGGATGTTGGTATGGGTAACTACATGTTTCAAGAAGCTGATATAGTGATGCCTAACTTGGTTAAGAGGCCAGTGAATGATTGTGATCAGCAAGACAAAGTTTGGGAAATGTATTTTGATAGCTCAAGGAGCAGGCATGGTGCTGGTGGGGGTGCATTATTGGTTTCCCCAAGAGCTGAAAGATATTATGCAGCCTTTAGGTTTGCATTTTCGTGCACCAATAACACAACAGAATATGAAGGTCTCATTCAAGGGCTGGAATGGGCAAGGAAATGTGGAATTAAGTGTTTAAAGGTGCATGGGGACAGTGAATTGATAATAAATCAGGTTAGAGGCCTGAATGCTGTTAAAAATGACGTTCTTAAATTGTATAAGCATAGGGTTTGGGACCTTATTGAGGATTTTAAGGCTTTCAATATCATTTTGATTCCAAGAAAATAGAATCAGCATGTTGATAGATTAGCAGTTGTGGGAGCCCAGTTTGACATTCCAAACAGTGCAAGAAAGGAATGTAATCAGCAGCACATCAAGGTTATTATCAGGCCTTCAGTGCCCGACAACAATGTTAATTAGCAGGTCTTTGAGAGTGATGAGAAAATTTTGCAGCTTCTGCTTGAAGAGGACGTGTTTGCAGCATCAAATGAGGATAAAATCAAACAACAATATGGAGACTAGGTACTACAATTAAAGAACAACAAGTTGCCTAAGGGTTTGGTTACCTTAGAAATTATTTTCAACTCTGATGATCAGACTAAAAGTAACAAATCCAATTTACTGGTTCAGCAAGATCATTATGAGGACTTAGAAATTGCACTTGAGAGAAGCCTCAAGATAGGGAAAATAAACACTGCTATTGAAAAGCAATCTCTTCTGCAATTATTCCAAGAATTCATTGACATATTTGCCTGGGATATGGAGATTTGAAGGGATTTGATCCACATCTTGCATGGCATACCATACAATTGGAGCCAATGGCCAAACCCATAAGGCAAAAATAGAGGCCAGTCAATCCCAAACTAGAGCCATTAATGCTGAAAGAATTTTTCAGACTTGTAGAAAGTGGGATTATTTTTTCCATCAAGCATACTAGCTGGGTTGCCAATCTAGTTCTCGTTAAGAAGAAGGACAAAGAGCTTAGATTATGTGTAGACTTCAGAGATTTGAACAAAGCTTTGTTAAAGGATAGGCACCCTCTTTCGTCTATGGAGCAGATTGTTCAATGTGTGTCAGGTTCTGAACGTTTTTCTTTACTAGATGGATATTTTGGTTATAACCAAATTTTGGTAAGGGAAGGAGATCAATTTAAAACTGCCTTCACCACAAAGTGGGGCACAATGGCGTATAGGAAAATGCCATTTGGTTTTTTTAATGTTGGAGCAACCTTCCAAAAGGCTATGGACATGGCCTTTAGCAACTTAATGTATAAGTTTGTCTTAGTATATCTTGATGACATCACTGTCTATTCCAAGAAGACAACGGATCACATTGACCATTTGAGGCAGATTTTTGAATGTTGCTGGGAGTTTGGTATATCATTGAACCCCAGGAAATGTGTTTTCTCCGTTCATGAAGGAAAGCTTCTTGGGTATGTAGTATCTAGGAAAGGAATCACGGTCGATCCCAAGAGAGTGGTAGCAATCTTAGAGTTGCCTTTACCTCCGCATAAGAAAGGACTTCAGAGTTTCATTGGTCATATTAATTTTGTCAGAAGATTTCTTCCTGATATAGTAGCCTTGTTAAAACCCCTTACATCTATGTTAAAAAAGAATGCAGAGTTCAGATGGACCTGAGAAGCAAGGGACAGTTTTCAACTGATCAAGGAGGCGTTAGCTTCAACACCAACATTAGTTAACCCAAACTTCAACAAGGATTTTACCTTGTATGCTTTTGGTAGTTTTGATGTAATTTCTGCAATCTTGGTACAGAAAAATGTAGAAGGGTTGGAACAGCCCATTGCCTTTTTCAGCAAGGGTCTGGAAGACTATGAGCAGAAGTATACCTTCATAGAAAAACATGTGCTGGTTGTTGTGAAAAATTTGAAGAAATTTAGACATCTATTGTCTCATAACAAAATTCATCTTCAAGTGGCACATTCCAGTGTGAAATAATTTTTACTCAACAAAGATCTAAATGAAAAATGGGTTGGATGGATCACAAGATTTATTAAGTATGATGTGGATATTTAGGTCACTAAATTGGTGAGGGGAAAATTTTTATGCCAGCAGTTGGCTAACGAAGACATTTCAACAGTAGAGGATGAACGAGAGTCAATCTTGGTTAATGTTGGGATGACAGATAATGAAGCTACCAGCTAGTTGCAAGAGATGTCACATTTTTTGAGAACCAAAGAATGTCCACCTAATCTAAACAGAATGAAGAGGAGGTACTACTGACTATAGTCTATTCCTTTCGTCTTAATTGATCATGTGTTATATAGGAAAGATCATAGTAGAGTATTGCTCAGGTGTGTTGATAATGATTAAGTGGATCAGATATAATATGAGTTCCACGACGAACCTTTTGGAGGTCACTATGCTGCAAGGACAACAACATAAAAGATTTTAAGAGCAAGCTATTATTGGGCTGATTTGTTTAAGGATGCACATACATATGTCAGGAGATGTTCCAAATGTGCCTTGTTTTCAAGCAAAGAAATACTTGCCACTTTTTCGTTACAACCAATTCAGATAGAGCAATCATTTATGAAGTGGGAATTGACTTCATAGGGGCAATTAACCCATCCTCAAGTGCAAGCCATTGGTGGATTATCACAACAACGAACTACTTTACACGATGGACAGAAGCTTTACCTCTGAAAGAAGCTAATGAAACAACAGTGTTGAAGTTTTATGAAGACATGGTTTGCAAATTTGGAGTCCTAGATTCTATAATTTCTGACAATGCCCTGGAATTTATTGGTTGAACGTAGTTGATTGGGTGTTGAGGAATGACATTTACTTGAATACAAGCTCCAACTATTATCCTCAGGGAAATGGACTTGCAAAGTCCACTAATAAAAATCTAATTAACATCATCAAAAGGACACTTCAAAGCAATCAGATGGATTGGCATGCCAAGCTAAAGATTGCTCTTTGGGAAGACAGAATTACCCCTAAGAAGGTAATTGGGAACTCACCTTACATGTTGGTGTACGGTAAAGAAGCAAAATTACCTATTTCTACTGAGTTGCCTGCCTTGGACATTGCCAGTCAGCTAGTCTTGTTTGAGCAGACTGACCCACTTGCCATAAGATATACTGAGCTAATGGAGTTAGAAGAAACTAGAAACAAGGCTATGAAGAATATGGAACATCAGCAAATCCTGACTAAGAGAACATTTGATAAGAAAACTAGATCAAGAAATTTCATGGTGGGAGATCTTGTGTTGAAATGGGATGTTCAAAAAATCAAGTCGGGCCATCACACCAAGTTTGACAACATGTGGATGGGTCCATTTATTATCGAAGACTACAAAAAACACAATGCTTACCAACTGGCCACTACTAAAAGTGAAGTGCTTCGTATCCTAGTCAATGGGATACACCTCAATCCTTGTTTTGAGGTTTGATAAGTTCCTCAATTGTACATATTAGGTTAGGTTTTATGTTTTCAATAAGTGCTTCTACACTTTAGTTTGATTTTTGTTTCTTTCCCTAAGTGTTGTTCCAACACAGTAAATAGTTTCTTTTAGTTTCTCCTATTTCCTTAGTTCTGGAAACTTGTTATGTTCTATGAATCTCAAGTGAGTTGCAACCATGTGCAATTGCTTTTGATTTTTCAGAGTTTTCCTAATGACTCCATGCCCAATGGACAAGTTTTGGCTACCGGTTTCCATGTTTAGCAGGCAAACATCCAACAAAGGTCGCCAGAAATGTTACCTGTTTTTCACCTACAACCTCAATCAAGTTGGGCAATTTATGTTTTAGGTGTTCATAAAGGCCAAATGGGGACATTTTCATCAAGGGTTACATCATACATCTGATGTTATTTCACAAGGAAGTCTATTGAAGAGCCTTGCCTCAGTTAGATTTGGCATAAAACTCATCAAACAAGAAAGTCAACAAGACCCTCCCATTGTCTTGCCGACTAGCAGTGCATTCTATTTGTTTGAATACACTGGTCACCAGAACTTTTGGGGTGCCATGAGTCCTTATGTATCTCTCCACTTGGGATGTCTCACTGACAATAGCTCACAAAGTTGGTGCCGGGGGGAATGGTTTTCCTTCAGTAGGTCTTGGTGGCCATGTAGAGCCTCGTCGAAGGGGATTACCTTTGGCATAAGGTCTTGTTGAAAGATGAAAGTCTCAGCGAGGGGAGGCGTCATTAGTGTAAGGTCTTCTCGACCCACTAGTGTCCTAACGAAGTGTTCTCAGTTCGTCGAAGGTTTTACCTTAGGCATGAAGTCTCACCAATAGCGAGAGTCTCACCCAAAGGGATTGATATCGGCGTAGTGTCTCATCGAAGGCTGGGGGTCTTGCTAAAGAAATAGGAGCTCGGGGAGATTTCATGGTGACTAACGAAGGTCTCGACGAAAGGAGATGTCAATAGGGAGAAAAGGTGGGCCTCACTGTAACGTCTCAGTGACTGGATGATGTCTCACCAAAAGGATGATGCCTTCAGTATAAGATGGTGAGCTCGGTGTAAGGTCTTCCTGACCAAGCAATTTCTCCCCGAAATGAAGTGAGCAAGATGAAACAAAAGGACCCCCAATGTAGAGTCTTTCTGACCCGATAGGGTCTTGCTGAGTGGATATTCGGGATCAGTAATACTCCTAGCCAAGGGGTTTCAGCTCACTATGACCTCTTGCTGACTAATCACGGTCTCGCTAAATGTTTATGCCTTCAGTGTAACATCAGTAAACTCTTACCGATAGTGGTTCACAAATTTGAGATTGGGGAGACTCCGAGTGGAAGTTTTGCACTTAGTAGGATGTCCTGTCGACAAGTGATAGTCTTGTCGATGGTTTCAGGGATGTCGATATGACTTTTGCTGCTTGACATGAAGTCTCACCGACAGATGTATGCTATGTTGATGCTGCTATAGAGTATAATCACATCAGGGAGACACAGCCAATGTCTCAATGACATGCAATTCTAGCTGAATGACCTTTGACCACCTGGGATCTTGCGTGGCATATGTTCAACCAATCAGAAAGAACTAAAGGTGAACCATTAGCCATTTGACTGTTTGAATACCCCCCTATGAACGAGATCAATAGAAGGAAAGCGACATAGAATTTTTTTGAGATCAAAGGGTGATTGAGGAGAATATCTTGAACAGGAAGAAGGCCGAAGAGAGAGTAATCCATTAGTCTCAGGGACAACTGTGAGATCTACTGGAAAAAGGTAGATAGACATTAATGATAGTGCTCTAGGGGATTCAAGGCAGCTCTTCAAGGAAGTTCGAAAGTGAACACAAAGGCCAGAGGTTGGCACATTAAATGTGTTGCAAAAGATCAAGGAGACCATTCTTGGAGTGACTCTTCACTGACATGGACAATAGAGATGAACCATTAACTTCATTCAAAAGATCTAAGGGCAGATCTTTCTGGAGGCTGATATTTTGTAGACCCTAAAAAATAAAGAGGCGATACTTTTAGTTCTCATATATATGGAATTTTTTCCTTTTTTGTAGATAGTTCTTACCTGGTGCTTTTTCTGCTTTTGTAACTTGTGGATTTCTTTGTAGAAGAGAGGCTATGTTTTGTAACTCATGACAAGCATGTATATCAGTGTTTCACCATTAAAATCAATGACTATAAGCACTTTAACTTTTCAATCTCTCTATTAAATTGTGTGCGTTCATATAATTGATGAAACTACTTATGAAACTATATGATTCCTTGTGGTTATGTCTTATTTCAGCACCTTTCCATAGAGAAAATACGTATTTTGCAGGTTGTGAGTTGTATTCAAAATGCGGCACTCTCTAGTTGTGAAGTTATTTCTTTCTTTTAGGAGTGTAGCCATATGAACCTTCTCATGAAATGATTATGTAGAAAACATATGTGATCGAGTTGTGTGCAACTAATCTTTCATCATTGACTGAAGTTGTGTGCGTAAACTGTTATATGTCCTCTTAGTAAATTTTGGTGCATAACCATAAAGATAGTGTTTTCATTAGTTCTTATGTATTCCTTCTCCCTTTACCTCACAAAGATTAATAATTAAGTGATATTACTAGTTAGGAAGTTGGCCTTCTCTGGAGGTTGACCTCTATTTACAAGAAATCCACATCTTTAGAGGTCTTCCCATGTTACATTGAGGTGTTGAACATCAGGTTCAACAGGGTGCAACTTTAGGTGATAACAAGTCCAAAATGCAAAATGGCTGCAAACTTTAGCATGCTTATATTTGGACACTGTGATGCTTAGAAATTTCTTGTCTCATTCTATTGGATCGCGTTTAGTTCCTCTACAATAACCTTTCTCTATTTTTGCTATCTTGAAGGCCTTTTCCCATGGTGGAGAATTATCACTTGGGAAAAAGTTGTTAAATGCAAGTAGTTAAAAGTTGCAAAGTGGTGCAACTTTCGTTTTGCAACTTGTGTGACCAAATGGACTGTTCTGACACATATAGAATGGTACATTTATTCTAGGAATGGTCCTCTTTCACACCGAAACACGTGGAATCGCTCTGAGCTACATTCAACTGGTAGAATCCCTTAAGAGTCAAAAGTGCAAAATGGCTGCAAACTTTAGCATGCCCATATTCAGACACCATGACACTTATAAACTTCTCATCTAAGTCTATGGAATCATGTTGGGCCCCTCTACAATAACCTCTCTCAGTTTTTGCTATCTTAGAGGTCTTTTACCATAGTGGTGAATTCTCGCTTGCGGAAAAATTTGTCAAATACAAGTCGTTGAAAGTTGCAAAGTGGTGCAAATTTTGTTCTGCAACTCATGTGACCAAACAAACTATTTCAATGCATCTGAGTGGGTATGTTTATGCTAGGCATGGCCCGTTTTTGCACCAAAACACATGGAATCACACCTAGCTACACTCAATCGAAAGAATCCCTTAAGAGTCCAAAGTGCAAAATAGTTGCAAACTTTAGAATGCTCATATTCAGACTCCGTGATGCTTAGAAACTTCTTGTCTAAGCCTATGGGATTGTGTTGGGCTTCTGTAAAATAACCTCTCTAGGTTTTTTCTATCTTGGAGGCCTTTTCCCATGGTGGCGAATTCTTGCTTGCAAAAAAAGTTGTCAAATGCAAGTAATTGAAAGTTGTAAAGTGGTGCAACTTTTCATTATCCACCTTGTGTGACTAAAAGGAAAGTTATGACACATCTAGGTGGGTAATTTTACGCTAGGAATAGTGCTTTTTTGCACCAAAATATGCGGAATCACTCTGAGCTACATTCAACTAACAAAATCCCTTAAGAGTCCAAAGTGCAAAATGGTTGCAAACTTCAGCATGCTCGTATTCAGACACCGTGATGGTTAGAAACTTATCATCTAAGCCTATGGGATAGCGTTGGGCCCCTCTATAGTAACCTCTATTATTTTTCACTATCTCAAAGTCCTTTTCCTATGGTGGCAAAATCTCGCTTGCGGAAAATATTATCAAATATAAGTAATTGAAAATTGTAAAGTGGTACAATTTTCATTTTGTAGCTTGTGTGACCAAATGGGTTGTTCTAATTTTTCTAGGTGGGTATGTTTATGTTGGGTATGGTCCTCTTTTGCAGTGAAAAATGCAAAATCACTCTGAGCTACATTCAACTGGCAAAATTCCTTAAGAGTCCAAAGTGCAAAATGGCTGTAAACTTCACCATGCTCATATTCGAACACCATGATGCTTAAAAAATTCTCATCTAAGCCAATAGAATTGATTTGGTCCCCTCTACAATAACCTCTCTTAGTTTTTTCTATATAGGAGGCCTTTTCCCGTGGTGGTGAGTTCTCGCTTGGGGAAAAAGTTGTCAAATACAAGTAGTTGAAAGTTGCAAAGTGGTGTAACTTTCGTTCTACAACTCGTGTGACCAAATGAACTATTCCAATGCATCCAGGTGGGTATGTTTATGCTAGGCATGGTCCTATTTTGCTCCAAAACATGTGGAATCACTCTGAGCTACATTCAACCAATATAATCCCTTAAGAGTCTAAAGTGCAAAATGGCTGCAAATTTCAACATGCTTGTATTCGGATACCATAATGCTTAAAAGCTTCTCGTTTAAGCCTATTGGATCACACTGGTCCCCTCTATAATAATCTCTCTCAGTTTTTTCTATCTTGGAGGCTTTTTCCCTTGGTGGCGAATTCTCGCTTATGGAAAAAGTTGTCAAATGCAAGTAGTTGAAAGTTGCAAAGTGGTGCAAATTTTGTTCTGCAGCTCGTGTGACCAAATAGACTATTCTGACACGTCTAGGTGGGTAGTTTTATGCTAGGCATGGTCCTCTTTTGCAATGAAACATGCGGAATCGCTCCAAGATACATTCAACCGACACAATCCCTTGAGAGTCTAAAGTGCAAAATGGATACAAACTTCAACATGCTCGCATTTGGACACTGTGAAGCTTTGAAACTTCTCATCTAAGCTTATGGGATCATGTTGCACCCCTCTACAATAAACTCTCTCAGTTTTTTTGATTTTGGAGGCCTTTTCTCATGGCGGTGAATTCTTGCTTGAGGAAAAAGTAGTCAAATGCAAGTAGTTGAGTGTGTAAAAATGACTTTTTAGCCATTCCACCCATTGTATCCTACTATAACTCAGAGGAATGGCATAATTAGGGGTAGGGAATATATGTACATGATTTTTGGAGTAGGGGAGGTGAATTGAGTGGTTTGATGTGATTCCCTAGTTGGCCATTTGATGAGTTTTGGTGAAATTGAGTGGTTTAAGCGTGGAAATGGTTGAAATCCTTTGGGGTAGTAGTTTGTGAGGGACTTTTAAGCATGCGTGGGATCTTTTAAGCATGTTTGATGCTTTGGAAAGGTGTTATGAGTTGCCAGAATAGGATTTTCAATAAACCCACCCTAAACTTGCTAAAAATGAGGGTTTTATAAAAGTGGGCTTAAAGGAGCGGTTCTCAAGTTAAAGATTGTGGATTTGGAGGTTTTTTGGTTTGGTAAATGACTTTCTATAGTTATTCAAGATGGGAAGATAGTTTGGATTACAATTTCTTAAAAAATTTGGCCTCATTAGCCAATCGAGTATATCTCCTTGGTGTTGTCCTTTCAAATGAGGATCATCAAGGTACTCAATAGCATACCACAACCACTCAATAGGTTACTTTAATAAAACTCTCTCAAATCAGGCTTTTAACACCAACTAGGCCTCAAATTAGGTCACTTTTACAAAGGGAATCTACCATAAGCTTTCCCTCTCACTCAAAACTCAATTTCACAGCCCTCTATAAGTTACCAAACCAAAGATTCCACAATTTATTCTCAGACATCCACCCTCCAATATACCTAAACTCAAAAACCTCTTTTATAGCCAAAAATAAAGGGTTTTAATAGAAATCACATTTCTAGACCTCAATCAAACTTGCCACCACATTAAACTAGTCTAAAAACCTCTACACATACTCAATTCAATAAGAAACAATGCAAACCCAACCTATTTCACTCATTACCATATCAAAACCTCTCTTTTCCACTTGGAAAACACAATTTTCCACACTAGGGCTTCATGCCTAAAACATTTTCAGGCCTCCCCTGCACTCTCTCAACATTCCCTCACTTGTTTATTGATGTTTTAGTCCCGTTCCACAAGTTGTAAGGGCCACAAAAAGTGGTATGGGTCAAGTTTACATTTTAAAGGCTACAAACCCTTAAAAAGGGTATTAAACAAGTCACAAAGAATTTGCTCAAACTTACACTAAATCCACTGTTGGATGCTCAAATCAAATGCAACAAGTGGCCAACACACACCTCAAAATGAATTAAAAATATATTTAGAACATTATGCAGTTGTATGGGTCGTACAGTCACTGCAAACTCAGAAAATACAAAAAAAGTGGAGAAAAACAAAGTATTACTAATGTTTCAATCTTCCAAATCTTCAAAAATCCAACTTACATCGATGGTTTCAACCTTATTTATGCTTTTTCCCCTCCAAAATAACTATCCTAATGCCTAAAACTACCTTTTGAAATGCTATGACTGTTTTCCTTCCCTAAAAATACAATTTAGCAAGTTTTTAGCAACTTTACATCTTTTTTCAATATTTTACACTTTTTGCAAACTTGACCTTCTAAACACCTAGCTATCAACTAAAATGATGCATTACAATAGAAAATGGTCTCATTGAGCTTAGTTTAGAAAAAATGCCTCAAAACCTTGAATTAACAACTTCTATTCAATGGTGCTCCTGCACCAAAAAATGTGGTAGCATAGAAAAGGCAGTGAACTCTTTGAAAAAATCCCTCAAAAAAATGAGGTCTCATGGTGATGGAATTCCATGACAATGAAAAGCAATTTTATTGGCATGGCATTCCATCACCTTGAGAACACATTTCTTTGAGGCATCTTTTCAAACAGTTCACTTCCTTGTCTATGGATTGTCATGGCATTCCATCACCACATTTATTTGATGCATTTTTCAAACAATTCACTACCTTGTCTATGCTATTGCTTACTATTATGCTTTTGATATATTTTTTCCAACCATCCATAGCTTGTTTGAAAGCACTTGGTTTAGGCTTTTAGCCATAGAAACAAGGCAGTGAACTATTTGACAAGTTGCTTTGGTAGACATGTATTAAAAATGTGGTAACATAGACAAGCTAGTGAACTATTTCAAAAAATACCTCAAAGAAATCTGGTCTCATAGAATTCCATGATAAGAAAATGCAATTGGCAGGTACTCCTACTTATTAGTTATGCAATGTGAAGTAATTGCATAACTGCTTAGGTTTACTTTGTAAAAACTATATTGTAATTGAAATTTTTCCATCTATCAGTATCTAGTTATTAGATATCCAATGTCAAGTAATGCTTTGACTTTGAAAGATGTGCAACGTAATGTAAGCAATGATTTGAATATAAACTACAAAAATCTATTTTTTACAATTCATTAGTTAAATTTTTTATTTTATTTGCTTTCTATATCTCTATATGCTATGGAAATACCTTTAAATTTCAAAAAAAAAATGTTTTTATCTCTTTTTCTACAATTTTTTACATTTTTTTAAATACAAAATTTTCTTGGTTTTTCCAAAAACTCTTATACTTTTGGTTTGTTGATTTTTTTCCCAAAAGACTTTTGCTATTATGCATTGGAAGCATGAAGCATACACATGAATACATGCAATTTACGTGAAGTATACATGTGAATAAGTGAGGCACAAGTAATTGAAGCATTCCAAAGGATAGAAACCACTAGGAATGGAGCTTATTTACACAATACGCTTTAGATGGGGCTTATTGAGAAATCAACAGTAATTAATTAAGCTTTAGATGTAAAAAAAAATCCTTGCCTACAATATTCAAGCATACAATTTATAAGATATGCATGATAACATCATTCAAGAATGGTAGTAGAAAAATAATATTTTCTTTAATCAAAAAGCTGTAAGGCTATACAATGCTATATATTGATAAAAATATATACATTATATCCAAAAAAACCATCCAAGCTTAGTACGAAGGAGCCATATGTACATAAAATATCATGTATATATCGATAGTACAAAACATATGTTCCAAAATGTCACATAGGCATACAACAAAAAACCTAATACATGATCATTTCCCTCTAGGGGAAGGAAATAGATCAGGTGTTGCCTTTAAAATTTGGCTGGATGGAGTGACTATTGGTTCTCTTGTCTTTCGAACATGCTCACATACATATAGTCATCATGCACATTTACAGCATTACCACGTCCATGATCTAGAGTGACAACCACCTTTAGAAACCATCAAGATAGAAATTAAACTACATACAAGTATTGTGAAAATTTTCTATAATAGACCATAAAATATTAAATATAATGTCAAATCGACTAATCTGTTGCATACCTCCCTCAATGGATCAAAACTGGCTATTGTTGCAGCAACTCCATGGTCCATCATGCCACCAACATCACCAAGGTTTTCTAATGTCATCAACTGCAAATGAAACAACATATCTAACATCAATATAAAGAAGTTCAGGTAGTCCATTTATAACTATCATAAATGAAAGAGTAAATGGTTGGTCTCAGTTGAGACTACAATATAGTGCTTATAGATCACATAATGGTGAAAGTACTAAGCCCACTGGTATAGTACAAACTCTTGAAAATGCCAAAGTTCAATGCTCATTGAGATTCATATTGCATATGTTGATGAACTAATGTTAATGAGGGCATGTTGTCAACATAGTGATAATGCCACAATGAAGTTCACATGAATGAAGTGAGGATTACTATATTACTAGCAGCTTTCAAAGGGATAATGGAGCATACGATGAATTATGATGTGTCTAGGGTTTTTACTATAGCACATTAAGTTGGTTGTTGAGGTGTTCAACAGTAATGGAGAAGACAACTTTGGTCAATACTAAGTGGAAGAAAATTTATTTCTTCTAATGGTGTATAGAATAAAATTTGGATGGAGGTGCTATAGCATAGAAAGGATAAAGAGACAAGACCAACAAGGGATAATGGAACATATGGTGAAATAATAGAGGGTATAATGGGATGGGAGTCAAATGCAATAATGGAATATGGGATGGACTAGAATAGATTAATGGGATGGGCTAGGATGGGATAACAAAATATAGCATGAACTATTAGAGGTTAATGGGGTGGGATTAGGATGGAATAAAGGAACATAGTGTGAATTAGGGAAACATAATGGGACAAGACCAAGAGGGGATAATGGAACATAAGGTGAAATAAGAGAGGGTAATGGGATGGGAATAGAAGGGATTAATGGAACATAGGATGGACTAGTATAGATTGATGTGATGGGCTAGGATGGGATAAAAAAAATATAGGGAGGACAATTGGAGGCTAATGGGATGCAATTAGTAGGGAATAATGCAACATAGGGTGAATTAGAAGGTGTCTAGGGTTTGATATAGTACACAAAGTGCAAACTTGACAAGTGTGTAGAAATAATAGAGTTATCTAGGATGAAACGTGGATAAAGATGGTATAACATAGAATAGTGAAAACTTGACAAGTGTGTGGAAATAATAGAGGAGTTATCTAGGATGAAATGTGGATAAAGGAACATACGGTGGAACATAGGGGATCATGGAACATCTAGGGTGAAATAATAATGGGTACAATAAGATGGGAGTAGAATGGAATAATGACACATAGCATGGACTAGAAGATATTAGTGGGATGGGCTAAGAGGGGATAATGGAAAATAGGGTTAACTATTAAATGTTAATGGGATGGGATTATGAAGGAATAAAGGAATAAAAAGTGAAATAGGAGAAGATAATGTGACACGATCAAGTAATACAAATGCAATATTTGTGTTATCATTTTTTTAGATTTGTATGTGAAAAATTACAAAAACTAGCTAACATTGTTTTACAACACCATTAATGAATAAAGGCTACCTAAGTGAAATTTGTTTGAGGAAATGAATCGCGATGTGTGGAAGTCGAAGGTTGACTAAAAAATTGTTTAAAATCCAAAGCATGTTATGAGACAAACATTCAAATATAACATTCAAATGTTCAAATGCAATAATAATATCTTTAATACTAGTTGCATACCTATGGACTCATCATTGAGAATGAATAATGGATTGTAGGAATGGAGCATGTCTCATGAACAGTCTGACCCTGAAATTTCATCATATCAAAATTCTACTAATTTAGTTATTCTTAAATTTCAAAATATAATTCAATAAACAACATTAAATGAACTTGTTGAATTTTACCTAAGTGTCAATGTCAAATGTATCATTCAACAAATCATTTGCGAAATCCATCGCCTTTGCAGTCGATGTAGACTATGTAGCTGTATCATGAGCACTCTGATAATTGTACTTGCAAACAACACCACAAGCACCACAATGGTGAGGTGGAGCTCGAGGCCTACAAGTCTCCTCCACATCAGGCTCTACTAGAGGCCTCACACATTGTAAAATGGTTTGGGTGAGTGAGTCAATCGACTCCAGCATGTCTACCTCTACACTTCCTTAACAATGGAAGGAACAATGGCATGCTCCACCATGGGTCTAGCCAAGGGTCTTGGTGCCATCTATGGATTATGTCGTGCAACAGGTCTATCATGTGTGAATCCCCCACCTCTATCTTGAATGTCTCAAATGTCAAAATAGTTTAGAATTTTATTGAGGACAAACTCACAATAGAGTTTCATCAAAAAATATTGTGGTACCTCATGGTTATTGCATGGAGGTCATTCAAATACCATCCACCACCACTCCCAAAATTTATTTTTAATTAACACATGGTGGCACCAATGGATGGGGAACCTCTTGCATACATGAGACAAAGGTGCATTGGTTCTCGGGTGTGTAAATAGGGCACACAAGTCGGCTTTGTTAATTTTTATTTTTTGACATCTGCATATGATAAACCACTAGCATAAAATTTTCTCATCTCATGCCTCTTATTTGACCAAAAAATTATTTTCTAGCTTATTTATCCTACATGAGTTACAATTGACTTCAATGATTCAGCAATCCCTCTCCTATAAGGGTGGGTTTCAACATGCTCGGTTAATCTTCCAATTAATTGTTCAGTGTCTCTTTTATTGTTTTCAATTTGACTTAGAATATATTCTTGTGTTCCTTTAGGATGCATATGAATTGATGCATGAGGGGTTGATTGTGAATTCTCAATGTTTCGAGGTGGAGATTCATTTCCTGGGAATTAGAACAAATTTTTAGTATAAAAATCTATTTCAATCTGCATTCTAAATCAAATTCAAAATAAATAGAATAAAAATACATACCTCTTCACAATCTTTGACCTCTCTGACATGTTGGTGGCATTCTCATGTAAAATTGCAAGCTAAGGATGTGAATAATGGATGGTATTTCACAAGAATGAGTTGCAGACCTAAAATCCTCCATGCCAAGCTGTGGGTTGAAGAGAAATGAGGGTTTGAAATGCGTTTTTTGATTTTATTTTACTTTTTACATTTGGTGCATGCCAAATTTGGTGCTCGCCAAACTTGGCGTGCACCAAATGGCCAATTTCAGTCTTTTTTTGTGAATTTTTCCAATTTGGCACCTAAATTGTGTCACATATTGGTGCACTTACCCAAAAAGGAGTCATAGGCCACCATGGAAATCTTCTTCAAAGGTGATGAAGCTCAAGACTTGAAGATGGTGAAAAGTGGTGATTACTAGAGGAGCTCTCTTAAGGCATTGTGGGGGGATGTGGTTCAGGAGCTCATGTAGTACATTACCCTTGAAGGATTATTTTTTGTGGTAAATGCCTATCATTTCATTATGCTCAATCACTTTCGTCATAAGAAAAGGATTTATTTTCTCTATTATCTTTTGGCTTCCTTGGATTTTGGCCTCAAGGACCATAAGAAGAACACAAAGAACCCTATTTTGTATGTGGGACTTATCCTTTTAATCTATGATTACTCTAAATCCTTTAAAGTGGTCAAGCCAATTGTTACCCCTAAGGGTAAGTAGAAGAAGATGGAGGAAGAATATGATACGATCTCTGAGGAGGAGTGGGCTAGCAAGAAGGGAAAGAAGAGGAAGCTTATCTTGGATAAGGAGTCAGAATCTGAGGAGGATGTTGACTGTGTGTCAGGATCTCTTGCTACCATGGAAGAGGAAACCCCTACTTCTGGGAAGTCTAGAAAAGGGGAACTAAGCCCTAACAAGAGTTATTAAACCTACAATGTGGAGTCAGGTGCTAAAATGTTGATGAGTTGCATGGAGTGGAATGAAGTGGTTGGTGAGGTTTCTTCACCTCCCACTATTTTGGGGTTGAAGTAGAAAAAGGAGTTGGAGATGGGTAGCAATAGGAAGTTGCTTGTTAAGTCTACGAGCCAACTATTGGAGATGAAGTCTCCTCTTAAGATTATGAGCAGACTTGGTGTTGTGGATTCTTCTATTGAGGTTCTGGGCTTGCTAATGGAAAGGAAGGTTGTGGTTGGGGTGGGGTAGGGTGTTGAGGATTCTCCTAGTGTGGACCCAGAAAGGCGGAAGAAAAGAAAGGCAGTTGATGCAGGAATTGCAGAGACTATTCAAAAAACCCAAACTCTAACTGTTGTTGGGAAGGGGAAGGAAGTCTCTGCCAGTTAGGATAAGGTAAGTTCCTCTCATGAGGAGGATGCTCTGGGTAAGGGAGTTTTCAACATTGATAAGGAAAATATTTTTGATGTTTTGGGAACTACTAGAGAGGGTTCCATTGTTTTTTATAATTTATTTAAATGGTTGTTCCACAAACTATATATGACCAACGTGAAAGTTTGTGGTATGTTGAGTAAAGCTGATGAGTCTCGAGGCCAAAATCAGATTGATAATCTAAATAATTCTCTAAAAATTGCGGTAGATGAAATGTTTATTATGAAGCAGAATCTTGAAGGTACGGTTCTCTCCCTTGAAACTCATTTGGAGAATCTTTACGGTAACATGGAAAAGGGTGCGGAGGTGGTAAAATCTGGGGGTATTTTTTATTCTGTTGGTATTACCTCCTCTTTTGAAATTGCCAAAAATGCAAGGAGACTGTTCAGTCTGGTGAGATTGGTGTTGTTGGCAACTTGCTAGAGGGAGAGGTGTCTGTTGAAAAGGGTGATGAAGTGAATAATGTTTTGATTACCAAGGTAAATGTGGGTGGGCTTGGGGCTAGGACCCATAACAAGAACAAAGCTTTGGCTGTTGTGCTTGTGAAATAAAATCTTGATGCCCTTGATGATGGTCAGAAGGGTGTAGTGTGCAATGTGGAGGTTGTGGATATACTAAAAAAATGTAATGTTGATGGTTGTGTTCCTTATTTTTGGCTAACTTTTTTCTGTGGGTACACTACCTTTGGGCTGATACTGAAGTTCTCTTTTGTTTCA
Organism: Sequoia sempervirens; assembly: GCA_007258455.2. Classification (NCBI taxonomy): domain Eukaryota; kingdom Viridiplantae; phylum Streptophyta; class Pinopsida; order Cupressales; family Cupressaceae; genus Sequoia; species Sequoia sempervirens. The sequence continues at coordinate 19,720 of VDFB02045744.1, forward strand.
ACTCCCCTTTTTGTAAAGGGTTTCGAGCCCCTTCAAAACCTGTTATTTACCTCTAATCAAAAACATGCATTCCCTACTATAAATTACTAACACCTTAACCTCAATTAATTCAATGGGTGTGGGATATATCCCTTCGTTGTGTATTTGAACTTTAATATTAGTTCTAAAATTCAAATTCACAATTTTGTTAATGTGCACCTATTTCACTAGCCCTTATGAGTTGAATAAATACACAACTACATGATTTATTGTTCAATTTCCTTGTATTTAAAGGTGCTCAATTAAATTATTTAGACACATTAGAAAATTGAATATTATTCACATGTAAGAAAGGGGCATGTTAGAAACTCTTCAATTGGAGCACCTAAGAAGAATCTATTTTGTATTACATCATTAGGTAGAGCATTTACATGCTTGAAGATTGTGGTCCTTGATGTTTAGCATGATTATAAAGCCAATTATTCAAAGGGTTGACCTATGAGAATGTTTCCCTTAGTAATCTAAAATCCCTCTAAAGCTCTTCTTGAATACCACTAGTTATTTCAATGCAATAAACATTCTAGATATTGGGTGAACCATAGAGTGAAAGCATATAAATTATAATATTAAATCCTCAATCTTAAATGATTTAAACCTATAGACTTGACTTGGAAAAAGTAATTCCATAACAATGAGATTAAGAAGCATATCAAATCATCTAGAGTTAAATACCCTTATGTATTACCTTTAATTTCCTAATGTAGTATAAATTATTTAATTATTGTGCTTCCACAATTATCAATTACTAATTAAATATGTTAGTTTGTTATAATTGTTTTTCTTCACTATAGTATACATATAAAAACACATATGCAATTAATATATTATATATTAATACATAATAACAACTCCTATCTAGAAAACAAAAGTATCAAACATTATCTTTATAAATGTTTTGTATGATGATGGATCTCACCATTTGAAATTTCAATATAAAACAAAAATAAAATTAAGAAACATTAATACAAAATATAACATCCAAGCTTTAATAAGAGCGCTTAAATACTTCTAAATATACACATACTCATACACATTAAATGTATCTTTTTAATTATTTAAACATTTTTATAATTAATTTTTAATATAAAATTTATTTAACACTTAATAAAATTTTAAAAATAAATTAATAATATTATAAAAAAGTAACATTAAAATATTAATGTTAATATTATGGAAAGGCTTCATGGCCACGACCCCAAGGCATCAACGAAGTTTGTTTCTTGTTGGCATAATCGCAAGCTTCGGATTAACAGAATGGTTTTTGAGTTAAATGAGGAGTTTATAGCGGCAATTATGGGGTTGCCTGTTGTTAGTCATAAATTCTTTAAAGATAAGAAGAGTAATAAGGAGGCTATGGCTCAATTCTTTAAGAATGATGAGCAGAAGAAGCTTATCAAGTTGTCATCTTTGGGCTATGAGTGGACATCCCTTAAGAAGATCTAGGCGGATATTATGGAGATTATTATGTGGTATGTGACCCTTGAAGGAAAATTTACTACAATATTAGGCCATAATTTTACTTTGTTAAATCATTTTTGGCATGGGCTCTTTATTTTGTTTCCTTTTTTTTAGTTGTCCTCACTGGAGGTGTCTAAGTATGTGCATTTGAAAAATGGGACGGTGTTAGTGTTGCATGAGGGTCTCATCTTGCTTATTATGGAGCATGTGAAGGCCTACATTCCTGGTAAATCTTCAAAGGGCAAGGAAAAGGTATTGAGTGATAGGTCTTGTTCATCTAGCTAGGATACTAGCACTAGTAGGGAGTAGGAGTGGGTTGAGGAAGATGAAGATAGGTCTTCTTCCCCTGTTATCACCCCTTCCAAGAAGAGGAAGGAGGGAAACCCTAAATGAAAATGAGCTACCAAGAGGGTTATTATTCAAGAATCAGAGTTCCAAATGGATGGAAATGATACAAAGGTTGGTTCTTGGGATTCTAGGCCTAAGAAAAATGTAGTCTTTAATGGCCAAGATGATGTAGTGGCAGGAGGTAAGGAGGAGGGCTTTCAAAAGAATGTTATCCAGTTATGAAGGAAAAGGAAAGGCCAAGAAGGGCTTCAAAGCATATTGCAAAGCTGAAAAATCAGGTGCTGAAAGGTGGTGGTAAGGTCACAATTTAGAATCATGAGGAGAAGGGCTTAGATGAGAACATGGTTGAAATTGATGATTCCCCAATTCAAAACTCACCTAGTGTGGAACCCTCTATTGATAAAACTATGTAGGAGGAGGAGGGTGGTAATTAGAAGTCTCATAATGCTGAACCTCTCAAAGTTAATCCATTTTTAGAGTACTTCTTGTATCTTAGTGATGATTCCACATCAATATTTGAACTCCTTGACATGATGCGTACAAGGGCCACTGGGAATTTTAAGCTGCCAAAGTGGACTAGTATAGGAATTCAACAGGGTGAACATTAAGATCAGGGGATTGAAGGTAAATGTGTAGAATCTTCCAAAAGGCTCTACTTCCGACGTTTTTATTGATAGAATTGTGGATTTAGAATGTTATTTTTTAGACTTCAAGTTTGTATGTGAGCAACATCTCTCTGATTTGGGGGCCAATGTCTTGGACATCAATGCGAACATTAAGAAACTATTGCAAGCATGCCACATTTCTGTTAAGAATAGTGTAGACTCCTTGGAGTGTTGGAATATTGTGCCTCAATCTCATAGGCTGAAACCTCTGAAAGAGCAAAGTCGGTGTGACACCTTTATTATCTGGCTGACTAACAGCTATGGAACCTTGTGAAATGTTCAAGTCACCAAGACCTTGTTTCTATCTTCCCAACTAGAGCCTATCACTATGACATGTTGATCGATGTGACAGTTTCTATCTCTCACCGCTTGGGGAGGTCTCTGGCTGATGGTTTGGTTCCTAGTGATGGTCGGGGAGACTCATAGCGACTGGAGTCATCGGAGTAACTCAAATGCTTGGTATGAAGTCTTATTGATATGGAAAGTCTTGTCGATAGTTATACACTAAGAGTCTTCAGGATAACATGAAGGCTCGTTAGGACCTCTTGGCGATAGATGGTATTTCTCACCAAATAGCTACACTCGGAGTCATCGGGATAACATGAAGGTTTCAATATGAAGTCTTAGCGATGGGGTAGTCTATTGTCAGTATGACTCCTGGTGACTATTTGGTGCTCGGTATGACTTGAGGGCTCGATATTACCTCTCAGCAATAGCCTAAGTCTTACCGACAGTGTTCACATCGATATGACTTGAGGAATTCTTTATGATCTCTTGGAAAATGGTGATAGTCTCGCCGATGAGAATGTTGAGGTTGATGTGACTTGTGAACTCAGTATAATGTCTTGCCGATGGTCAAGACTCTTGGAAATAACTACAATCATTCTTGTGGCATCGGGGAGACATGATATTGTCTCATCAACATGCGGATAGAAGTTGAACACTTTTGACCAATTGACTATCCTATGTGGTTTTTCCTTGACCAATCAGAGAAGCTGAATGGGAATCCTTGGAAGTTAGACTATTCTAGTCATTACTGAGAGGAAGATCGATAGACCATGGGTGTCATGGATATACTCAAAGGTTGAAGATTATGATTGGTTTGATGAATAGTTGGATAAATGGTTGGATGAATAGCTCAATGAGTGATCAGTGAATTCGATTTTGAGCATTGAATCTTGAATGTTCTGTACAAGGTTGCTCAAGGATTATGTTGTTGTAAATTGACATCAGAAAGATAAGTCTGATCTCTGTATGTAATTTTCATTACTATAATACAAAGGGGCTTTTCTTGGTGTGGTAGGTTTTTCTCCCATAAGGGTTTTCCCACGTAAATCTAGTGTTCATCTGTGTATGATTATTTCTTTGTTTTTGTTATTGCTTTCAAGTGTATCTTAATTGGATTGTAATTGAAAATTTAAAAGTATCTCTGCATTCTTCCCTGAGGTTTTGACGTTAGGAGATTTGTTTCCACATCTAAGCTTTCCTTACAAGTGGTATCAAAGTCTAGCCAATTGTGTTATCCTTATGGGTACGTTGGGATTTTTGAGTCAATTCTATTTAGTGGGAGTCTTGTAGAAGTTTGGTAATTCAAATTACAGATTAAGATGGCAAGCACATTAGGAAAGATTGAAATTGAGAAATTCAAAGGCAACAATTTTGAGTTGTGGAAACTTAAAATGGAAGATCTGTTGGTTGATCGTGATCTTTGGATTGTTGTGTCTAGAACGAAGCCTACAGGAATGAAGCAAGAGGATTGGGACCTTGTAGATAGAAAATCAAAGGGGCTAATAAGCTCTGTTTAGCAGACTTGGTTCTTCTAATTGTTAATGAAGAAAAGACTGCATCTTCCTTGTGGAAAAGACTGGTAGCTATTTATCAGGGCAAGTCCTTGGTGAATAATTTTTTCTTGAGGAAGAAGTTGTACTCTTTGAGAATGCAGGAAGGGGGTCCATTGTTGATCATTTGAATGCATTCAACATGTTGATTGCATAGTTAACATCTGTGGGTGTGAAGATTGATGAAGAAGATTGTTGTATGCTATTATTATGTTCTTTGTTAGATTCTTGGAATCACCTGGTGATGGCTATTGGGAGTACGACATCCAATTTTGAGATGGAAGATGTTGTTTCTTCTTTGTTATCAAAAGAGATGAGAAGGAAATCTTCTGATATGGCGAAGGAGGCTCTTGTTGTTAGAGGCAGATCAAAAGAAAAAGGCAAGAAGAAGGACAAGAAGTCCAAATCCAAATCAGAAGGGAGATCAAAGTCTCCTGGAAAGAAGTCCAAGGTGAAGTGTTGGAATTGTGGGCAACCTAGTCATGTCCGAAAGGATTACAAAGAGGAGAAAAAGAAGAAGAAGAAGAAGAATTCTAATAATGATTCTTCTCAGAGTGATGCATACACCTTCATTGCAGCCTTGGCTACATAGGCATCAGATGATGTCTAGCTGATTGATTCTAGAGCATCTTTCCATATGACATCTCACAAAGACTGGTTCATGAAGTATGAAAAATACGATGGTGGAAAGGTGTATTTGGAAAGTGATTCATCTTTGGAAATTATTGGTCATGGAAGAGTCAAAATTCAATTCCTTGATGGAAGAGTGAAGGGAATCAATGATGTAATGCATATACCAGGTCTGGCTCAAAATTTACTTTTTGTTAGTAAGTTGAATGATATTGGAGTGCAAGTCACGTTCTCTGGAAATGGTTGCAAGATGACTAGAGGCTCAATGGTGCTAGCAAGGGGTGCTCATATTGGTACCTTGTATAAGCTAGATACACATGTTGTTCAATGCAATAGTGTCTCTGTAAAGTCACATAAAGCTACTCATGGAGAAAAGAATGTAAAAATTCTTGATAGTGTAAACTCTATGGAAGTTAAACTTCCAGCAAAAAAGACTATACTTTGGCATCATAGGCTAGGTCACATTGGTGAGAAAGGTTTAAAAACCTTGAAGAATAAAAACCTAGTTGAGGGACTTGAAGATTGTAACCTCGAATTCAAGTTTTTTGAACATTGTATATATGGTAAACAACATTGTGTTTCATTTTATTCTAGTCCTCACAAATATTCTGGTTTGCTTGATTATATACATTCTGATGTTTTTGGTCCAGTGAATGTTCCTTCTTTGTCTAATTCAAGGTACTATGTATCGTTCATTGATGATTATTTGAGAAGAACTTTTGTTTATTTTTTGAAAAGTAAATTAGAAGTGTTCAGTCAGTTTAAGGAATTTAAGAACCTTGTAGAAAATTAGACTAGAAGAAAAATATAATGTTTAAGGACTGATAATGGTGGTGAATTTTGTTCTAATGAATTCGAAAGGTACTGTAAAGATCATGGGATTAAAAGACATTAAACTACACCTTACACTTTGTAGCAAAATAGAGTTGCAGAAAGGTTCAACAGGACAGTGATGGAAAGAGCGCAAAGTATGCTGATCAGTGCTAGCTTGGAGGAGAAGTTTTGGGCAAAGGCAGTTGCTACAACATGTTACTTGATAAATCATTCTCCTAATTCTGCTCTTGTTGAGAAAATGCCTTTGGAAGCATGGTCTGGAAAGAAGCCCTCTCTGAGACACATTCGTGTCTTTGGCTATGAGGCATATGCACATGTGCCATATGAGAAAAGATCTAAATTAGAGAACAAGATTGTCAAATGTATTTTTATTGGTTACAGTGCTGGCATAAAAGGATACAAGCTTTGGAATCCTGATACAGAGAAGGTTTTATATAGCAGAAGTGTTATCTTTCATGAGTTGAAGCCTTCTACCTTGGATCTGCAGTCAAAGACAAAATTAGAAAACAAAAAAGATGTAGTTGAAATTCCTCCTACACCAGATAAAGAGGAATTGAAAATTCAAAATGTACCTGAAACTGAGGAGAGCTCAAGTAGTTCTGAGAGTTCTGAAGAAGAACAACAACCTCAGCCTTAGCAAGTGAGGAGGTCAACTCGTGAAAGAAAGCAACCGGATAGGTATGGATTTTCTTTGATAGATTCTACTTGTGCCTAGATGCTTTAATTTCTAGCATTGATGAGCCTAGGACTGTGAAAGAGGCATTTAGAATGTCTGATGCAAACTCTTGGTTGGAAGCCATAAATGAAGAAATGGCATCATTAGAAAAGAAAGATACTTGGAGTTTGGTTTCCTTGCCTAAAGGTAGAAAAGTTGTGGGTTGCAAATGGGTATTTAAAAAGAAAATAGGTCTAGATGGTAGTGTGGAAAAGTATAAGGCGAGGTTGAAGGGTTATTCCCAGGTAGAGGGAATTGATTATGGGGAGATTTTTTCTCCTGTAGCTAAGCTGGCGTCCATTAGATTTCTTTTTTCACTTGCAGCAGTGTATGACTTAGAGGTCAAATAGATGGATGTGAAGACAAAATTTCTTCATGGTGATCTTGAAGAAGAGATTTATATGTCCTAGCCTGAGCACTTTGTGGAGAAAGGTAAAGAAATATTGGTTTGCAAGTTGAAAAAAATCTCTGTATGGATTAAAGAAGTCTCCTAGAATGTGGTACCAAAAGTTTGACACTTTTGTTTTGTCATTGGGATAATTTGTAAGATCAAAATTTGATCATTGTGTGAATTTCAAAGCTGAAAGTGATCAAGTCCTTATTATTGCTCTCTATGTTGATGATATGTGGTTCATAGGCAATAGTAAGATAATGATTTCCGATCTTAAGTCTCAGTTGTCTCCAAAGTTCAAAATGAAAGATCTTGGTGCAATAAAGTATATTCTAGGAATGGAAATCACTAGGGATAGGAAGAATAGAAAAATTTGGCTCAGTCAGAGTAAGTATGTTAAGAATGTTCTAGAGAGATTTTGTATGAATGATTGCAAGTAGCTAGTTCCAGTTTTGTAGGGAACAAAGCTATCTATTGAAGACTGTCCAAAATCTCCTAGTGAGATGGAGGACATGACCAGTGTACCTTATGCTAGTGTGGTTGGCAGTCTAATGTATGCAATGGTCTATACAAGGCCAAACATTTCCAAAGCAGTGGGAGTACTTAGTTAGTTTATGGCTAATCCTAGAAGGATACATTGGGATGCTGTGAAGAGAGTGTTTAGATATTTGAAGGGAACTTCAAAATATGCTTTGTGTTACCATAGGAACTTGGTTGAATCACAGAGGACTCTTAGTATTCAAGGCTATGTGGATTTTGATTGGCAGGGGACATTGACAGTAGAAGATCCACCAGTGGATATATTTTCATGTTGAATGGTGGTGCAGTGAGTTGGATGAGTAAGCGGCTAGCTGTAGTCGCTTTGTCCACTATAGAGGTAGAATACATGGCAGCAACACATTCCTATAAAGAAGAATTTTGGTTAAAACTTTTGTGTTCTAAGATTGGTTTTGATGTAGGGAAAAAAAAAATTTATTGTGATAGTCAGAGTGCTATTTGTTTGGAAAAGAATCCCACTTTCCATGCCATCACGAAACATATTGATGTGCAGTATCTTTTTGTATGAGATATGGTGGAGGATGGAAAGGTATTTTTAGAAAAAGTGGATATTCTGAAGAATGTTGCAGATGCATTGATGAAGCCAGTAAGCATAGACAAGTTTAGGTGGTGTTCCAATTCGATGGGCCTTAATGCCCATGAATTTCAGTAGTTTTGTTGTGCTCTAGAGGTGCCTATGTGATCTTCATCAAGTGGGAGATTGTTGGAATATTGTGCCTCAATCTCATAGAATGAAACCTCTAAAAGAGGAAAGTCAGTGTGACATCTTTATTGTCTGACTGACTAACAGTTGTGGAACCTTGTGAAATGTTTAGGTCACTGAGACCTTGTTTCTGTCTTGCCGACTAGAGCCTATCACTGTGACATGTTGATCGATGTGACAGTTTCTATCTCTCTCCACTCGGGGAGATCTCTGGCCGATGGTTTGGCTCCTAGTGATGGTCGGGGAGACTTATGGTGACTGGAGTCATCAGAGTAACTCAAATGCATTGGTATGAAGTCTTATCGATATGGAAAGTCTCGCTGATAGTTATACACTCGAAGTCTTCGAGATAACATGAAGGCTCGTTATGACATCTTGGCGATAGATGGTATGTCTCGCTAAATAGCTACACTCAGAGTCATTGAGATAACATGAAGGTTTTGGTATAAAGTCTTAGCGATGGATGTTTGTCTCAATGATGGGGTAGTTTGTTGTCAGTATGACTCCTAGAGACTATTTGGTGCTCGGTATGACTTAAGGGCTCGGTATTACCTCTCAGCAATAGCTTAAGTCTTGTCGACAATGTTCACATCAATATGACTTGAGGACTTCGTTATGATCTCTTGGCGAATGGCGATAGTCTCGCCGATGAGAATGCTGAGGTCGATGTGACTTGTGAACTTGGTATAATGTCTTGCCGATGGTCAGGACTCTTGGCAATTACTACAATTGTTCTTATGGAATTGGGGAGACACGGTTAGTGTCTCACCGACATGCAGATACAAGTTGAACACTTTTGACCGATTAACTATCCTACGTGGTTTTTCCTCAACCAATTAGAGAATTCGAATGGGAACCATTGGAAGTTAGACTATTGTGGTCATTACTGAGAGGAAGATCGATAGATCATGGGCATCGTGGATATAGTCAGAGGTTGAAGATTATGGTCAGTTCGATGAATAGTTGGATGAATGGTTGGATGAATAGCTTGATGAGTGATCAGTGAATTTGATTATGAGCATTGAATCTTGAATGTTCTGTACAAGGTTGATCAAGGATTATGCTATTGTAAATTGACATCAGAAAGATAAGTCTGATCTCTGTACGTAATTTTCATTACTGTAATACAAAGGGGATTTTCTTGGTGTGGTGGGTTTTTCTCTCGCAATGGTTTTCCCATGTAAATTTGGTGTTCATTTGTGTATGATTATTTCTCTGTTTCTATTATTGCTTTCAAGTGTATCTTAATTGGACTGTAATTGAAAATTTAAAAGTATCTCTACATTCTTCCCTGAGGTTTTGACGTTAGGAGAGTTGTTTTCATACCTAAGCTTTCCTTACATGGAGGTCCTATTCTGCAAGATTAGTGAGCTAAAAGAAGACAAGCTCTGCTTTACAGGGTTGATGGAGAAGGACTAGGCTTCTAAAGGAAAAGGTAAAAAGGTTGGGAAGGACAAAGCTAAAAGTCCCACTACTAGAGGGAAGTGAAACTTGAGGAAATCCTTCGAGGAAGAGAAAAAATTATTGTTGGACATGATTGGTCTTCACAAGAACCAAGACCTTGAGGTGGCTAACACCTTAAGGAGCATGAAATAGTGTCCAGTTTTGTGTTTTGCTATGTTTGTTTCTTGTTGTTGGGTCTCTTTTTGTTTACTAGTGTTTTATTGCTTGTTTGTTGTTGGTTGTTGCTGATGGTGTAATGTTTTATCTTTGAGCAGCATTTTGTACATTCTGGTTGTTGGTTGGTTTTTTTGGCTTAATGTTTTATACTTGAGCAGCATTTTGTTTGTTCTGTTGTAAAGGGTTTCAGGTCCCTTCAAAACCCACTTTTCCCATATAATCAAAACATTAAAATATTAATAAACTAAAATAAATATAATATTTCTATAACATGGGACTCTGCATAATATATTTTTTAAGTATCACATTACATCTTATGAAAATACTAAAAAATGTGTAAGTTGGTTGTCTATATTCATAGAAAAGTGGTGCAGGAGCACCTACACCTCTTCCTCCATTTTTGCTCATTTGATAAAAACAGGTGGTTAAGAGGTTAGAATGAGTATTTTTGAGTATTTTTGTCATTAATATGGTCAATCAAGACCATTGAGTAAGATCTAGGGTAATTTTTTGAGTTTTGGAGTCAAAATGTGAAATATTGCAATCTTGCACTAAATGTAGTCATGTAGCCTTGAGAAGGAAAAATCCTAAATTTTTACTTGGATATGCAAGATTGAGGTCTTAAGGTTGTAATAAGGATATTTTTAATCCATTATAATGGTTTTAGAAGTCATAGGTGTTAGGATTGAAAGTTGCCTAAAAAAATGCAAAGTAGTCATGTTGTTAATTTGATGTAATTTCACCATTAATGATGTAAACACAAAAACCAATAGTTCCCTCCTAGAAAAATAAGTTTATGGAATTTGGGAAGGTGTACAACATGTTTAAATAGCCTCCATTGGTTTGAGGTAGACAGGAGATTGAAGTTTTGAAGCATTTAATAAGAAAAAAAACTCTATTTTTCTAGTTTTTACGACATTTTTTACTCTTCTTTTGATTGGTACGTCCTATAGCAGAATTGTACAGCCATATAATGAATATTTTTTGATAGAGAGGAGATTATTATTTCTTTTGGTGGTGATCTAACTTAATTTCATTAGTAATTGAGCAAGTTACATCCATTTTACTACCAAAGGATCTAAAATCCTACAAAACAAGGGTTTGTTCACAAATGTGTTCATAACTCACCATTCCATTGTAGGAAAATTCTATTTTTTGGTGTAATTGTGTATTTAAGGGTCCTTTACATGATGCAATTTTTTTTAGAAGTAAATATGGAGGTTTGCAAAAGTTATGTGATGCCCTAGGTCTAGTTTTACCTTGAAACAGTCTAGAAAATGATCATTTGTAAGCATTTCTTTTGATTTATGAGTATTTTAAGTAAATATAATGGATGTAAGGTGTGAATTGGGTCTTAGGGAGAATTTTTGAACTTGCTAAAGGATTTAGGTGTGTTTGGGTGTGCCTTGACAAGTTGAATCCTTCCTTGTACAAGCCTAGTTAAGCCTCTTTGGTGGCTTGAAGATCATTCTTTTGAATCATTTGCTATTAGTGTTTGGTTTTGTGATTTTGGGGATTTGTAGGGGTTGATGTTAGATGTCTAAAAATATTTATCTTTGGTTTGGTTATTTCTTTAACAATATTTAATCATGACTTTCTTGTTTGCCCTGTACTACAAAAATGAATGGCTTATTTGGAAGCGATCGGAGAGTGAGTGTTTTTGTTAGCAAAATTTGTTTGACTAATCATGATTTTTCATGTTGGGAGTATTAAAATCATCCCCAAGTATTATAATTATGTCTGGATGAGAGATTCATGTTGGTGATTAAGTTTCTTTGTTGAAAGGAATGGTGAAAAGATGTGTGCACATAGAGTGTTTGAGAGAAGTTTCTGAGAAAAGTTGTTGCTTCCGCTACCACTCTACATCAAAGTGGTATCAGAGCTTTGGGGAATAGGTATTTTTTCATTTTTCAGGTTGAAGAAGAAGTTGAAGAGGAAATTTTGACAGGATTCCTCCAAAGAAGAATGATATGGCTAAAGAGATGAAGGAGATGAAAGACAAACCTGCTAGAGAACTCAGAGAATTGGAGGAAAGAATCACAGCCTTAGAGACAAACAAAATAAGGGATGCTAAAGAGAGTGATTTAGATGAAGAGGAAGATGATGAGTTTGAAGATGTGGAAGAAGAGCTTACTCCAAAGGATCAAATAATTTAAAATATGTTGAAGGCAGTGAAGAATGACAAGCCTAAGGTAAAGATTGATGTTCCAAAGTATGGCGGTAGTCTAAATGATGAAGAGTTACTTGACTGGATTGCTGCATTATATAACCATTTTGAATGTGATGAGGTTCCTGAGGAGCAAAGAGTAAAAATTGCAAAGACAAAGTTGCAAGGTCATGCTTTAGTATGGTGGGACTACTTTCAATCAGATAGGAGGAAGCAAGGCGAGTCTAAAATCACTTCATGGGACAAGATGGTATCAAAACTCAAAGGTAAATTCTTACCCAAGGATCATCAAGTTCAAATGTTTAAGAAATTGTAAGGTTTAAGGCAAAAGGAAATGGACATTAAGTCTTATACTAAGGAATTTTATAAACTAAGTTTAAGGTCTGTTCGTCATGAGAATGAAGATGAAAAAGTTGCTAGATATATTGGTAGTTTGAGGATTAACATACAAGATGAATTGGTTTTGGCTAACCCTAGAAATGTAGAGGAGTGTTATAAAATGGCAATCAGAGTGGAGGAGAAGCTTAAAAGGAGACAAGAGAAATCAGTGAGGGGAAGAGGTGGTCCTAGTGCAAGAGGAAGAGGAAGAAGAATGACTTCTACATCAAAGCAGCCAACTGAAGATCAAGAAGGAGCAAACAAAGGTAAAGATCACAATGTTGATTCTAGACATGGTTTTGGTTTTAGAGGTAGAGTAAGGTTTGGTATTGGTAGAGGTTCTAATGATTTTGTAGGAAGGTGCTACACAAGAAATGAATTTGGCCATCCTTCATGGAAATGTCCTAAGAAGGTTGGTAGTTCATCAAGTGGAGACAAAAATATTAATAGGAGAGCACAATTGGTTCAAGAAGAGGAGTGTGAAAGTCATTGTTCTACAATGGGTGTTAGAATTAGGTGTTGTACACCTTGCATAATGTTTGTAATATTTTATTTATTTATTATGTGTGTGGTGCACCTAGGGGTTTTCTAGGTGAACGTGCATCACAAGGAGTTATAATGTTGGGGCCACTTTGTTGTATGTAACATTGGGACATGTAATTGTCAAATGTAATTATTTAATATTGGGGAATAATAATAAAATAATAAAGTACCCAATATTAAATGTGGGGTCACATGTTGTATGGTTTTGGGCACATGGTTTATGTAATACCACTTGGTGGTTTTGTGGGAGCTTGTTTCTATAAAAGCAACCACAAGGGTAGTTGTTTAAGGTTGGGAAGTTTGTTGCAGGTTAGCAGGTTGAGCTTGTGCATGTGTGAGGGTTTGAAGCATGGCATGGGATGTGTGGATTCATGCTTGGTCACATGGAATGCATGGATAGCTTGTGCTTCGAAGTGTTCATGGAGTTTCTGCAGATGTATTGTAATGGGTTTTCATTGCTGAATAATACATGGAGTGTGGATGCTTTTTGGAGGCTGGGTTTTTCCCTCTTGAGGGTTTTCCCAGGGTATATATTGTGTCATCTTTGATGGGTATGTTGTCTATTCTCTTGCATGTTGATGTTGAGTATTTTACTTGCATGTTTTCAGATTTGGGTTATGTGGAAATTGTCATTCTATGGTTGCATAGTTTCCTTAAATGCAGATTTAATAAACAAAAATAGAGAAACTAAATCATGCACAGAATAAATCATAACACAGAAATTTAACATGGTTCACCCAATCTGGGCTACATCCACCAAACCGTAGTCATCCAATACTTTTATTATCCAGTAAAACCTTATTACAATCTTGCGAATAATCGCATTTTTCATCATACTGAAATACCCATCCGAACCCCTTTTTACCAAGCTTAGAAGCTTCCAGATTTTTGGGTTCTACAAAATTGGATATTTCCTTTTTCATTGATTTTTCCCTTTTTCGGTGATCACGTGAAAATTAGGAAGAAAATTTTTCTGCCCTGCCCACAGGGCCCACCCCCGACCGGGGGGCGGGGGCGAGGGATGTCTTGATATACCATGGGCTATCTGTTATAGCATGATGGATCACCACATACCAACAATCTCCCACTTGGACGTCGGGGCTCCACACCACCACAATCTCCCACTTGAGTGATCCGGAAGACACTGCTGCAATTACACTCCCACTGGAAATAAGTACCTTGGACCTTGCTGCTATGTTATACTTGAATTCAACCTTGAAGACCAACTGAAGTGAAGAGGAGCTCACTTCTCCTTCCACCGCCTTCATAAACATATCCGCTAGATTGACATCGTGTGTATCTTGTCCAGCTTGACTTTGTCCATCCTCCAACAGGCAGAATGAAATGATATCTCAATGTATGTGTTTTGTTTTTGAATGCAAAGAAGAATTCTTTGCAAGATGTATAGCACTGGTCTGTAACAACAAGTAATTTCAGCCTTGTTTTCCCAACTCCTCCATGAAAATTTGCAGCCATATAATCTCCTTTTCGCTCTGTTGCAGCAACATACTCTGCCTCTGTGGTGGATAAAGCAACCACCTTCAACCGAGAAATCCAACTCATTGTTGTCCCACCAACTGTAAATACATAACTTGTGGTACTTCCTGGTATCTATATCCCCTGCTAAATCTGAGTCAACATAGCCTTTTAAATCAGTGTTAGAGCCCCCAAAACATAAGCATTTACGGATGTACCTCTCAAGCACCTGAGAATCCATTTTACTGCATTCCAATGCTCAACTCCGGGATGACTCAAATACCTGCTAACAACTCCTACAACATGTGCAATATCCGGTCTAGTGCATACCATGGCATACATCAAACTACCTACAGCTGAAGCATATGGTACCTTGGACATTTTTTCTTCCTCCTCTTGTGTCTTTGGACACACATCCTTAGTCAACTTGACATGACTAGGCAAAGGTGTGCTGACAGCTTTTGCATTCTCCATGTGAAATCTCTGCAACACCTTTTCAACATAATTAGCCTGAGATAGAAACAATTTTCTGTTTTTCCTATCTCTACAAATTTTCATACCAAGGATTTGTTTTGCTGCCCCCAAATCCTTCATAGCAAAAGACTTTGCTAACTGTTGTTTCAACTCTCTTATGTGGTCCATGTTAGACCCAGCTACAAGCATATCATCAACATATAAACACAAAATAATGTAGCTATCATTATCCAACCTCTTAAAATAAACACAATGGTCGAACACTCGTAGCCTTGCTTCAGCCATAAAACTAAATTTCAAATACCATTGCCGAGGTGCTTGCTTCAAGCCATATAAACTTTATTCAATTTGCACACTAGTTTCTCCTTACCTTTGACCTCAAATCCTTGTGGCTGTTCCATATATATTTCCTCTTCCAAATCACCATGGAGAAAGGTTGTTTTAACATCAAGCTGTTCTAAATGCAAATCTTCAGCAGCCACAATACTTAAAACAATACGAATAGAAGTCATTTTAACAATAGGAGAAAAAATCTCATCAAAATCAATACCCTTTTTCTGTGCAAATCCCTTTACAACTAATCTAGCTTTAAATCTTTTCTTACCTCCATCCTCCTCTTTCAGCCTATACATCCATTTGTTTGGTAAAGCCCTTTTACCTGCAGGCAACTTGCATAAATCCCAAGTCTGATTTTCCAGCAAGGAGTCCATTTCTTCTTTCATTCTCTCATGCAACCTAGGGTTATTCAATCCACAACCAAAGCTCTGATACCACTTGTTAGGGTTAGAGATGGCAGATCTAACAATGGGTAAGGCAAATCCTAAAGTAGGGGAAATGTTGATGGTGAGAAAGACAATCTTGAAAGTAGCAAAAGAGGAAGCACCTTTGTAAAGAAAAAACCTCTTCAAGACAAATTGGTATGTAGAGTGGTGATTGATTTCGAATCAATTGAAAATATGTTGTCATGTGAAATGGAAAACAAGTTAGGATTGAAAAGAATTCCTCATGAATGTCCTTATAAAATCTCGTGGTTGAATGATGATCAATATTTATTGGTGAATGAAAAGGCTATTGTAGACTTTCAGATTGGTGGTTATCATGATAGTATTATTTGTGATGTCCTCCCAATGGATTGTTGTCATATCCTATTAGGCAGACCTTGGAAATATGATAAAAGAGCCTTGTATGATGGCAAGGAAAATACTTACACCATAGTTAAGGATGGTTGTTCATTTGTTTTAACTCATCTTATAGAAGATGCTAAAGGTAAAGAAAAGGTCATAATGTGTGGCAAGAAGGAACCTATAAGTGTGATGAAGGAGAACCAATGTTGTGATGTTGTTCCCTGTTTTAAGACTAAAAATGCAGGTATAAGGTTTGATGCAGGGGTAAAAGAAGTGTTGGCAGCGATTTTGCATGAAAGTGTGTTAGTAGGAGCCATTGAATGCCCTATAGTCAAGAGCAGGGTTGAGAAACAAACAAAGTTTGTAGGTGTAGAGGTATGTAAGCCTGATTTGATAGTGGTAAAGCAATGTAAAGGGGCAGTGAGTAAAAGACAAGCAAAACAGGGCAGAAAAGACAATTGCAAGGATGAGGAGAACAAAGACAACAAGATAAATCAAAAAGTTAATAATCCATATTTGTTTTCAGGTGTAGACCATCATAAACAATCAAATTTTGGACAAGGAAAAGATAAAGGGTTGTTTGCAGGTCTAAGGACAAAAGAAAAGGTAAATACACATGTGAATACATTCCAAAATGCTAGAAGTACAAGGCAGTTTGCAATTCTAGTCTACATGAACTAGTGGAGTGGCTTTGTGGATCAGTGGACCTTATTTGAAGCTTGGATATAGTGGTATCAAACACAACTCGTGAGGCATGAGTCCTTTCTAGGGGGGTGTATAGTGTAGGAGCACCTACACCTCATCCTCCTTTTTTGCTCATTTGATGAAAAAAGGTGGTTAGGAGGTTAGAATGAGTATTTTTGAGTCTTTTTGTCATTAATAAGGTCAATCAAGACCATTGAGTAAGATCTAGGGTGAGTTTTGGAGTCAAAATGTGAAATATTGCAATCTTGCACTAAACGTAGTCATGTAGCCTTGAGAAGGAAAAATCCTAAATTTGTAATTGGATATGCAAGATTGAGGTCTTAAGGATGTAATAAGGCTATTTTTAAGCCATTAGAATGGTTTTATAAGTCATGGGTGTTAGGATTGATAGTTACTTCAAAAAATGCAAAGCAGTCATGTTAATTTGATGTAATTTCACCATTAATGATGTAAACACAAAAACTAATAGTTCCCTCCAAAAATTAGTTGAGGGAATTTGGGAAGGTGTAAAACATGTTTCAATAGCCTCCATTAGGTCGAGGCAGAGAGCATATTGAAGTTTTGAAGCATTTAATAAGAAAAAAACTCAGTTTTTATAACATTTTTTACTATTCTTTCAATTGGTACAGCCTGTAGAAGAATTGAACAGCCCTCTAATTCATATGGTTAGATAGAGGGGAGGGTATTATTTCTTTTGGTGGTTATTTAAGTTAATTTCATTAAGAATTGAGTAAGTTACATCCATTTTACTGCCAGAGGGTCTGAAATCCTACAAAACAAGGGTTTGTTCACAAATATGTTCATAATCCACCATTCCACCGTAGGAAAATTATAATTTTTGGAGGAATGGTGGATTTAAGGGTCCTTTACATGATTAAATTGGTTTTAGGATGAAAGATGGAGGTTTTCAAAAGTTATGTGATGCCCTAGGTTTGGTTTTACCTTGAAACAATCTAGAAAATGATCATTTGTAAGCATTTCTTTTGATTTATGAGTATTTTAAGTAAATAGAATGGATGTAAGGTTTGAATTGGGTCTTGGGGATCATTTTTGAACCTACTAAAGGTTTTAGTGGTGTTGTGGTGTGCCTTGACAAGTTGAATCCTTCCTTGTACAGGCCTAGTTAAGACTCTTTGGTGGCTTGAAGATCATTCTGTTGAATCATTTGATATTAGTGTTTCATTTTGTGCTTTTGGGGATTTTTAGGGGTTGACGTTATATGTATAAAACTAGTTCTCTTTGTTCTGGTTCTTGCTTTAACAATATTTAATCATGACTGTCCTATTTGGCCTATACTACAAAAATGCATGGCTTGTTTGGAAGCGCTCGAAGAGTGAGTGTTTTGTGTGAAAAATTTGTTTGACTGGTCATGATTTTTCATGTTGGGATTATTCAAATCATCCCCAAGCCCTATAGTAATTTCTAGATGAGAGAGTCATGTTGGTGATTAATTTGCTTTGTTGAAAGGAATAGTGAAAAGATGTGTGCACATAGAGTGTTTGAGAGAAGTTTATGAGAAAAGGTGTTGCTTCCCATGCCACTCTGCATCTACATGGTTCATTGAACTATGTAATAGTTAATTGAAAAAAAAATGCATGGTTACGTTATAAGAAGAATTATGTATGGTCAAAAAGTGATTATACAAATTTATACAAGAAATAATTGACATACAGAAAATAAAATGCATTAGAAGGGAAATGGTTCTTGTGTCCATCTTTCAATACAGCCTCATCATATGACCTCTTGGTGCTACTAACAAGCTTAGAACATTATTTTATTATCTTCCCCTACTTTACTGTGACTATGTTTAAGTTGAGAAGTTTGATCATGGTGAGAAAGAAATCATAGTAAAAGAGCTTCTGATTAGAAGTGAACAATTTGACTATGGTGTAGGTGATGGGTGCCACCATTAACGCCTGATGAACATACAAAATCCCTTTTCTATTTTTCAAATTTTTGTAACAAGGGAATCAAATGATCATGTTTTTTATATTTTCCAAGGCCACTCGATCTTTCTGCCCACTGCAAAGGGAGCTCAAATGGTTGCAAATTACTTGTCAATGGTGGGGTTGACTCTCTCACTACCATTAAAGTTTCATAATATTTCTTGAAAAAAAATATATGGGATTTTCTAGTGGTGTGGGGCCCCAACAAACTCATTATTTCCTTTTCCAAAAACCCTTTCTCTTAGAATCTATGGATCATGGTGTGGATTTCATCATTCGATGAAGGTAGATTATTTTTTTCCACTTCAACAAATGAACCTTGTCTTGTCCTTGCACCCTATTTTAGAGGAATGAAAATCCATTTTTTCTACAATTCAAATAAATTTTCAAAAAGTAGATTTAGAGCACTATGATTCTTGTTCTTGTTGCATCTTCAAATTTTTAGCATAACTATCTTCGATTTCTCATGCAAGAGTAGTTTATATTGATTTAAAAAATGGTCACTTAAGACCTCCTTTTGGTCTCACATTTCCAAGCACTTACCAAAGTTTCTTTATAAAAACATATTGGGTTCTAGGGAAGAGTGTCCACCCTACAAATGTAAAAAACCTAGTACTACTCATAGTCCATATTCTCTCTCCAAATGTCTAGAAATCTTACGAATAGTAGGGTCCTTCCCAAAATCATCTTGACATTTTTGCATAGAACTAAGTTTTATGTACCCATGTCAAGGGTCTTCTGAAATATGTTTTTGTGAAAATATTATCAAAATGATTAAATCCACATTATAATTTTCTTATTTTTTAAGAATAAACAAGAAGTCGTAGAGATTACAATAAGAGGAAAAACAAATAATTTTCCCACAAATCCACCACCAATAAGAAAAACTTAAGCTATAAAAATAATGATCAAATCTTATCATTTTGAAAAAGATAAAGAAACTAAAAAAACAATACTTTTTCCAATGACTTCAATAATACAAAGCTTGTAAAGTTATTAGAAACATTTAACTCACATTAAAATTTTCAAAGGAAATAAATCTATGTATAATAGTTTTGGTAATAAGTAGGCTTATAAATTATCATCCATCTAAGTGCAAATGAACATTATTTATATTGTTCACAAAGAAATTTAATAAAATTATATGAGGAACTCACTTCTACATTTACCATGAATGACTTGATTCTATGAATGTAAGCTTTATAACGAATTAATGCTTTTTAGTATTAAAAATATTAAGTTTAGCTTAGTTAGGATTATTTTTTATAAGCATAGCTTTAGTAACATTACTCGACCTCAAATTTCTAATTAATGGTTTAAATTTACACATGTAGTATTTGGTATATGTGCACATGTTCTACTTCAGTATTTGTGCATGTGTCGTGCCCCTATTCCTTTGGAATCTAATTTATTTATTTTTCACATGGAAGGTCACTATTCATGCATAGGTTTATATGCACACATTGTCCTACCTTATCTCCATCAATTTCCATATATATTAGAGTTGGGAAAATTATCCTAAGTAGTGATTCTATACAACATGGGAAACCTTGATTAGGTTCCCTTTGTTTGTTGCAACATGAGTTTCTTCTTAGGTTAGTATAATTATTCTAGATTCTTAATTTTTGTGTTAAATCTAAATTGTCATTTGTGAAAGGTAGTTAGACATAGGAATTCATCGGTAATTGGCATAGTTAAATTAATAATCTCAACATTGTATTCAAGCCTATCCATTTTCATGCCAACATTTTTAATTTGAATCCCCATTGTATCATTACACTATCGAATTGGCACAATAAAGTGATGAAATAATGCAAGTGTTTTCAAATTCATGTGTTTTGGGCCTTTGTGATTCAAAATTGATTGTATCATTGTTCCAAGGCCTACCATGTTGTAGCACATTAAAATTCATTGTATCATCATGTTGAGTATTGTGTTCTTATTGAAGACTATAAGAGGTATCCTCCTTGAAGTGGATTAGGAGGTTGCGCCCTCAAAGTGGCATATTATTATCAATTATTTGTATAATATTATTATTATGTTCTTCTTTTGTGCAAGTTATTTCATTATATCATCTTTCCTTCCATATTAGATTCTATCAATTTTTTTTGCATAGATTATTCTTAAATATTATATATAGTAAACTATTATTTATTGACCATCCAAATGAAACCATAATTGGGAAAGGTAAGTCATTAATAATTTTCCAAAAAAATTTGTAATAAAAAACTGCTCTTAAAAATAGGTACTCCAGATTAAGAGGATCATTCCTCCAAGGTCTGATATACCATAAATAGTTTAATATCCTTACTACCTCCAAAATAAATAGATTCCAATGCCCTACATTAGTTGATTTTTTGTTGAATGTAATTTGCAAGTTGTTGAGTGATGTAAAATGTCTTGCTCAAGACAATACAGGTTGTTGGTGTAAATAGATAATTTATCTAACTACTTAATTAGTGGGTCTTATTTACATGTTAAGTCCACTTAGGTCCTAGGCACATTTATAGAATTCTTAGTTGTTTAGATAAGATCTTATCATATCTTATATTAACTTTTAGTTAATTCTAGTCATTTAACAATGAAACTTGAGTCATGTAATGTTTTGCATTAGATAGATCATTGCACCTTGTCTATATAAGCAATGCTATTGTACACTTTTGTAACATACCTCATCATCAGATCTTAACCAGATTTGTGTGCATGATGAAAAAGAGACTATTTAGAATTATACATGGTGCAGGAGCACCTAAAAAACATGTAATTGCAAAGTGCATTCTATGAGGGCTAGTCTAGGAGTTAGTGATAGGATGAGTAACGTTGTGCTAAATCAGGTCCATGAGACCACTCATGATGTAATAAGGTTCAAATGAGCCATTTAATGTAGGTTTGAGTCTTTAGAAGGAATTCTAAGTTGAAAATCTTAAGTTAATTATTAGTAAATAATGCATAATTAGCAATGTAAAGGGTTAAAATCCTCTTAAAGGAAGGTGGTTAGGTGGTTATAGGAATTGGAGGATGTTTGTAGGGGTGGTTAGATATTGAATAAGCCTCTCATAGTCGAGGCATGGTTGTTGAATTGATTTTTTTCAAGTTATAATGAAAAAAGGCTACTTTCTAGAAATTTCTGTGTAAATTTGCTGCTAAAACGTGTGGTACAACCTTTGTATGACCTGTACAGGCTCAACCCTATCATGGTTGGAAAGAGGAGAGTGTAAAATTTCATTTGAAAGTGTTTTGGTGAATTTTCATTGAGTTTAGAGGGTTTTATTGATGTTTTACTGAAAATGCCATGCTTTGGTGTAAATTGGTGGTTTGAGAGTAATAAAATGAGTTTTTAGGGCATTCCACCTACTGTAGCAATTGTAACTCGATGGAATGACCCAATTTGTTGTAAAATAGGTTTCCAAATTATTTGTAGGTCAGAGGAAGTGTGTTTGTGGGTTTTGGGTGTTGCCCTAGGTTGAATTTGGGTGATTTTCCTTGTGAAAGTGAGGAACTAAATGATGGTTTATGAGTTTTCTGGAAGAAATAACCTATGTGATGAATTTTAAAGCTTGTGTAGGCATAATTATGAGTATTTGAATAGGTGGCAGGGTCTGGAAAGGTATGGAGGTATGATTTACAATAAACCCTCCTTTTGAAGGCCTAGAATCAAGGGTTTTAGGC
Source organism: Sequoia sempervirens (assembly GCA_007258455.2). Lineage (NCBI taxonomy): Eukaryota > Viridiplantae > Streptophyta > Pinopsida > Cupressales > Cupressaceae > Sequoia > Sequoia sempervirens. The sequence continues at coordinate 42,001 of VDFB02045744.1, forward strand.
TGTGCTATGTTGGAAGAGTGATTTTTGGAAAATAGTGGTGGATTTAGTAGTTTTGGGGAATTTTAATTGCTGCCTCAAGGTTTCATAAATTTTGGTGGAGTTTAAAGGGTACTTTCTTTGTAAAAGTGGGCTAATCCACTAGCCTTTTCCATGGCAGGAGTATTGGATCTTTGAGTTTGTCCAAAAGAGTTGATATTGTTTTTCCTATATGTTTTATAACTTGAAAAAGGGTATCTTAATCATCCTTGAATATGTTAGGTGTTTTGGAAAATGTTGGTGAAAATACCTAAACTTGGTTTGCACTAAAACTGGGGTTTAGGAGTGAAATTGGGAAATTGTGCTTCTAATGATTGTAGAACTTGGAAGGCTGGTTGAATTACTTTATGTGTTCATTTTAATCTTTTTGGATACCTCTTGAAGGCAGGTTTCCAAGTTGATTAAGGTTGATCCTCCAAACTCTGCATCAGAGTGGTATCAGAGCGAGGAAGTAGATCTCTTAAAGATTGAAGGAGAAAGGACATCATGGCTACCAGAGGTTTGAATGAGAAGGAGAAACAGATGAGGAATGCAATTTTCAAGACTAGGTGCAAGTGAAAAGTTAAGATATGCAAGGTTATGGTTGATCCAAGTAGTTTGGATAACTTGGTAGCTCTTGAAATGGTTGAAAAATTGAACTTAGAAAGGTTCCCACATGATTCAACTTATTATGTTTCATTGATTAATGGTGAGAACACATTTTTGGTTAAAGAACAACAATGGGTTGAATTTGAAATAGGTGAATATAAGGACAAAATATTATGTGGTATTGTACCATTGCACTCTTGTCATCTAATGTTTGGAAAACCATGGTGTTGGGAAAGATTTGCTGTGTACTATGGCAGGGATAATAGTTACTAGATTAAAAAGGATGGGAACATTTATATTCTGACTTCATTAGTGGAAGATGGCCAAGACAAGAAAACAAGGGTGCTACTGCAAGAAAGACAAAAGTTCTTAGGATATAAAGAAGACAAAGACAAGGATGAGGAAAAAGGGCATAACATAGATACAGTGGAGAAAGAAAAGCACCATCAAGAAGTATTGAATAAGACAGAGCAGCTTGAAGACAAAATGGAAACAAAGAAAGTGAAGGTCAGAAGTGAAAATACCCTAAAGGCACTAGGAAAGGATGGAGAATATGATGAAGGAAGAGTTTCATTCACCACCTATGAAAGAATTGCTGAGACAGTAGGGGTAACAACAGATTCAAAGTTGAAGTGTGTAAAGGATGATGAGAAAGGAAGAAGCAAGAGTGAAATGACCTTGAGAAGGAAAGGTAAGCTTGAAGGGTGTATCAAAGATAAAGGATAGGTAGAAGTTTGTTCATTAAAGGATAATGGTGTTCTAGGGCAGACACCCATGAAAAATATAGTGGTACATAAAGCTGAGACAGGGTATTGTAAGAAGAAGGTGCTTGGGATAGAGGTCTTAAGAAGAGAAGATGAGATCAGAGAGAATGAAGGTGAGTTACTTGAACAAAAGAAACTTTGGCATAATGGAGCCACAAGGGAAGAAGAGTGTTGTCCACATTTGGGAAAGAGCACGAGATGCAGCAAAAGGTTGAAGGTGAGGATGACAGACCTAAGGATAAAGAGGTCTTGGAAACTGAGAAAATGAAGAATGAGAAAGTGAAAAAAAAGGAAAATGATGAGAGGAATGAAAGAAGTCTTGAAAGGCTTGAAGGTGATGAGAAGATCATGGTTGGGATGGTTTTGTGTCCTTTAAGGATGAGCGAAGATAAAAGACAGTCAAGCATTGCAAAAACAGTGAGTTGTGACACTGGAAACACAGAGGTAGAAGAAGAATATGGGTTGAAGATAAGTGGGAATGAGTGCCAAAGGAAATGGCAAGTGATGAAGAGAAGGTTGGTTTCCAAAAATCAATGTAAGAGAATAGGAGATGAAGGATAAATGGATAGTATTCTTGAAGTTGATAGGACCAAAGTCCTTGAAATGGAATCTCACAGATCTGAGATAAACAGTCAAGAAGTTAATAAGTCTGAAAATACAGTGCAAGCTATGAACCTGTGTTGATGGTAGAATCCAAGGGTCTGATACAAGGCCTGAGAGTAGGTAATGAGTAGGTTGTGGAAGTCAGGAAAAAGACAGTAAGCTATGAAGATTGGCATAAAATAGTGCAAGAGACTATGGAAGAGTTTGGAGAGTCTATAGGAGTTGAGCAGAGGTTGGTCACCATGAGAGGTGAAGAACATATGGAAAAGGTTTTGCAGAGAGTTGCAATAAGGACAAAGGCTAGGATTGAGAGGTTGAAGATGCTAGGCTAGGGAATGGCTAAGAGAAGATAGTGTGTGGGGTCTCCAACTGAGTTGGAGAAGAGAGGAAAATCTAAGATTGGGACAACGAGTTGTCCTTGGTTGCTGAGTTTAGCAATTAAGCCATTGTATGCTATTGAGACAAGGGATCCAAGCATAATTAATTTGAGTGTAAGTGTGAAGTGGAAGGATAAGGGGCTGAGAGTGAAGGGAATCACTAATTTGTTCATCCTTCTGACAGTGGTCAGACCAAAGGTTAAAATGAAAGTGGAAGGAAAAAATGTAGATTATGTTGCAAATAATAGAATTGAAGGGCAGAACTACATGTATAATTGGCCAAGGCTCATGGAAGAGCATGAAAAAGAGACACTAATGCATGGTTGTTTCAGTTTGTGTATTGAATTTTTGTTTGCAGGTGTTAATGAAGACAAAAGGCAGCAAGTAGATTCATTTGAGTCGGATCAAGCATGGCAAGGTGCAGTCAAAGCAAAGTATGAACAGTATAAAGTCCCTTGGAGGAAGATTTCCATGTAGGTGACTTGGAGTAGGTTTGAAGGGATTATGCAGAGAGTTGGAGAAAACCTTTGGAGTAATTTATGGGGCATAAATTTTTTGTAACCGGGAAGTATGGTGCAGGAGCACCTAAAAAACATGTAATTACAAAGTGCATTCTATGAGGGCTAGTCTAGGAGTTAGTGATAGTATGAGTAATGTTGTGCTAAATGAGGTCCATGAGACCACTCATGATGTAATAAGGTTCAAATGAGCCATTTAATGTAGGTTTGAGTCTTTAGAAGGAGTTCTAAGTTGAAAATCTTAAGTTAATTATTAGTAAAAAATGCATAATTAGCAATGTAAAGGGTTAAAATCCTCTTAAAGGAAGGTGGTTAGGTGGTTATAGGTGTTGGAGGATGTTTGTAAAGGTGGTTAGATATTAAATAAGCCTCTCATGGTCGAGGCATGGTTGTTGAATCATTTTTTTAAAGTTATAATGAAAAAAAGGCTACTTTCTGGAAATTTTTGTGTGTAAATTTGCTGCTAAAACATGTGGTACAACCTTTGTATGACCTATACAAGCTCAACCCTATCATGGTTGGAAAGAGGAGAGTGTCAGATTTCATTTGAAAGTGGTTTGGTGAATTTTCATTGAGTTTAGAGGGTTTTATTGACGTTTTACTAAAACTACCATGTTTTGGTGTAAATTGGTGGTTTGAGAGTAATAAAATGAGTTTTTAGGGAATTCCACCTACTGTAGCAATTGTAACTCGATGGAATGACCCAATTTTTTGAAAAATAGGTTTCCAAATTATTTTTAGGTCAGAGTAAGTGTGTTTGTGGGTTTTGGGTGTTGCCCTAGGTTGAATTTGGGTGATTTTCCTTGTGAAAGTGAGGAACTAAATGATGGTTTATGAGTTTTCTGGAAGAAATAACCCATGTGATTAATTTTAAAACTTGATCAGGCATAATTATGAGTTTTTGAATAGGTGGCAGGGTTTGGAAAGTTTTGGAGGTATGATTTACAATAAACCCTCCTTTTGAAGGCCTAGAATCAAGGGTTTTAGGCTGTGCTATGTTGGAAGACTGATTTCTAGAAACTAGTGGTGGATTTAGTAGTTTTTGGGCATTTTAATTGCTTCCTCAAGGTTTCATAAAGTTTGGTGGAGTTTAAAGGGTACTTTCTTTGTAAAAGTGGGCTAATCCACTAGCCTTTTCCATGGCAAAAGTATTGGATCTTTGAGTTTGTCCAAAAGAGTTGATATTGGTTTTCCTTTATGTTTTATAACTTGAAAAAGGCAATCTTAATCATCCTGAGTTTTTTAGGTGTTTTGGAAAATTTTGGTGAAAATGCCTAAACTTGGTTTGCACTAAAACTGGGGTTTAGTAGTGAAATTGGGAAATTGTGCTTCTGATGATTGTAGAACTTGGAAGGCTAGTTGAATTACTTTATGTGGTCATTTTAATATTTTCGGACACCTCTTGAAGGTAGGTTGAGCCTCCGGACTCTGCATCAATACATGAAAAAATTGATTTGCAGAAGAAAAAAAAGTGGATCAGAATTATACATTATATATATTTTCAAAGATCGGAAAGAATCATTTCCCTTCTAATGCATGCTTCATTGAATGATTTGAAAGTCAAGTGACTCAAAATCCAAGCTTATAGAGATTTGTGTGCATGGTTCAAAAGATATTAAGCATAATTCTACATGAAATAATCCACTCCATCCCTCTCTCACTCTCTCTATCTCTCTCCCTCTCCCTCTCCCTCTCCCTCTCTCTCAAGTATCTCCCTCCCACCACCTCTCCCTCTCTCTCTCAAGTACCTCTCTCTCTCATGCCCTTTATCTCTCTCCCACTTTCTCTCCCTCTCTCAATTCTCTCCCTCCCACCCCCTCTCCCTCCCTCTCTCTCTCAAGTCTCACCCTCCTACCCCCTCTCGGTCAAGTCTCTTGTCTCTCCCACTACCCCCATCTCTCCCACACCTCTCTCTCTCACTCCATCTATATATCTCCCTTCTCTCTCCCTCCTCTCAAGCATCTCCTCCCACCTCTCTCTCTCTCTCTCCTCTCCCTCTCTCTCTCATGTGCATCTCACCCCCATATCTCATCTCTTACCCCTCCATCTCTCTCCCATACTTCTATCCCGAGTACTCCCTCCTCTCACCCTCTCCTCTCTCAAGTCTTTTCTCACTCCTTGTATCTCTCTCTCATCTCTATTTCCAACTCCTCATCCCACTCTTAAGCCCTCCTCCCAACCCTCCACTTTGTCTCTCTCTCTCGTGTCTCCTCCCACCCCTCTCCTCTCACTCTCTCTCTTAGTTTCTCCTCACCACCCCATCTCCCTCCCTCTCTCTCTCAAGTCTCTCCCTCTCACTGCCCCTCCCTCCCTCTCTCTCTCAATTCTATCCATCCCACCCCCTCTCCCTATGTTAGGTCTCTCTTTGTCTATCTCACTCACTCCCTCTATCTCTCTCCCACACCCTCTCTCTCTCTCACCCCCTCTATCTCTTTCCCTCTCTCTCTCCCTCTCTCTCAAGTATCTCCCTCCCACCCCCTCCCACTCTGTCTCTCTCCCTCTCTCTCAGGTATCTCCCCCCACCCCCCTCTCTCTATCTCTCTCTCACTCCCTCCATCTCTATCCCATCCTTCTAACTCAAGTACTCCCTCTCCCTCTCAACCCCCTCTCCCTCTCTCAAGTCTCTCTCTCTCTCCCTCCTTGTATATCTCCCATCCCTCTATCACCCACTCCCTCTCTCTCTTACTTCTCTTAGGTCTCTCCTTCCCACCCCATTTATCCCACTTTGTCTCCCTCTCCTTCTCTCTCAAGTATCTCCCTCCCACCCCCTCCCACTCTCTCTCTCCCCCTCTCTCTTAGGTATCTCCCTCCATCCCCCTCTCTCTATCTCTCTCTCACTCCCTCCATCTCTCTCCCATCCATCTATCCCGAGTACTCCCTCTCCCTCTCATTCCCTCTCCCTCTCTCAAGTATCTCTCACTCCTTGTATCTCTCTCATCCCTCTATCTCCCACTCCCTCTCTCTCCTACTCTCCTAGGTCTCTCCCTCCCAACCCCTCTCTTCACTTTGTGTCTCTCTTCTCTCTCAAGTGTCTCCCTCCCACCCTCTCTCCCTCTCCCTCTCTCTTAGGTTTCTCCCTACCACCCCATCTCCCTCCCTCTCCCTCTCCCTCTCCCTTAGGTTTCTCCCTCCCACCCCCTCTCTCTCCCTCTCTCTTTCTCCCACTCCCTCTGGTTGGACTTGTCATTGCACCAAAAGATTAACCTATCAATGCCTGATATAGGCTTCAATTAAGAACCACAGGAGGCATTTAGACCATGTCACAAACCCAAGCGCTAGTGCTGCAAGGAAGACCAAGGGTCACACCTTGCAACAATCCCCCCAGCACAAACATGAGGTTTGAATCTATGACCAACTCTAATGCCAATTATTGGACTTGTCTTTGCACCAAAAGATCGACCTGTCAATGCCCGATACAACCTTCGGTTAAGAACCATAGGAGGCTGTTAGACCATGTCACATACCCAAGCACTAGTGCTGCAAGGAAGACTAAGGTTCACACCTTGCAACACCTCTCTCTCTCTCTCTCACTTTCTCTATCTCTCTCCCACTATGTCTCTATCCCTCTCTCTTAGGTCTCTCCCTCCACCCCCTATCCCTCTCTCTCTTTCTCAAGTATCTTCATCCTACCCCTTCTCCCTCTCCCTCTTTGTAAATTCTCCCACTCCCACCCCCTCTCCCTCTCACAATCACTCCCTCTATCTCTTTTCCACTCCCTCCTTCTCTCACTCCCTATATCTCTCTCCCCCTCCCTCTCCCTCTCTCTCAATAATCTCTCTCCCACCACCTCTCCCTTTCTCTCTCAAGTCACTATCTCTCTCACACCCTTGATCTCTCTCCCACTCTCTCTCTCCCTCTCCCTCTCTCTCAAGTCTCTCCCTCCCACACCCTCTCCCTCCCTCTCTCTCTCAAGTCTCTTCCTCCCACTCCCTCTCCCTCCCTCCCTCTCTCTCAAGTCTCTCCCTCCTACTCCCTCTCCCTCTATTAGGTCTCTCTTTGTCTCTCCCACTCACTCCCACTCCCTCTATCTCTCTCCCACACCCTCTCTCTCAGGTGTCTACTTCCCACCCCCTCCCACTCTCTCTCCCTCTCTCTCAGGTATCTACCCCCAACCCCCCCCTCTCTCTATCTCTCTCCCATCCCTCAATCCTGAGTACTCCCTCTCCCTCTAACCACCTCTCCCTCTCTCAAGTCTCTCTCACTTTTTGTATCTCTCCCATCCTTCTATCTCCCACTCCCTCTCTCTCCAACTCTCTTAGGTCTCTCCCTCCCATACCCTCTCTCCCACTTTCTCTCCCTCTCCTTCTCTCTTAGGTGTCTCCCTCCCACCCTCTCTCTCCCCCTCACTCTTAGGTTTATCCCTCCCACCCCCTCTCCCTCCTCTCTCTCAAGTCTCTCCCTCTCCCTCTCTCTTAGGTTTCTCCCTCCCACCTCCTCTCCCTCCCTCTCCCTCTTTCCTAGGTTTCTCCCTTCCACCCCCTCTCTCTCCCTCTCTCCCCCTCCCACTCCCTCTCTCTCTTAGTCCCTCTCTCTCTCGCACTTTGTCTCTCTCCCTCTCTCTTAGGTCTCTCTGTCCCACCCCCTCTCCCCCTCTCTCTCTCAAGTATCTTCATTATACCCCCTCTCCCTCTATCTCTTTTTCAATTTTCCCCCTCCTACCCCCTCTCCCTCTCACAATCACTCCCTCTATCTCTCTTCCACTCCCTTCCTCTCTCACTCCCTCTATCTCTCTCCCTCTCCCTCTCCCTCTCTCTCAAATATCTCCCTCCCACCACCTCTCCCTCTCTCTCTCTCACTCTCTATCTCTCTCCCTCTCCCTCTCTCTCAAGTCTCTCCTCCCACCCTCTCTCTCTCAAGTATATCCCTAACACTCCCTCTCCCTCCCTCTCTCTCTCTCACAAGTCTCTCCATCCTAACCCCTATCCCTATGTTAGGTCTCTCTTTGTCTCTCTCACTCACTCCCTCTATCTCTCACCCACACCCTCTCTCTCTCTCTCACTCCCTCTATCTCTCTTCCTGTGAGGCCCAACCCTATGCTACATCTAGTACTTGGATTATTTTGTATTTGGTTATTGTCTATGCCCATTGATACCATTGATGACATGATATTTAAACATTTAAGTTCATATGATGATTTGATTTTGATTATGCTACATGTTAGCTAACTATGATGATTGATCTACTTTTATGTTATTTATTGAGCTTATTTAATTTGAATATGAAAATTTAATGGTGAATGAATGAAACAAGTGGTGTGAACCAATCATATTACAATTAGATGAGTATGAAAATTAAGGCTTATGAAAATGGGATAAGATAGGTGGCTAATGATTTTTCAATTATTTTATGAGATCTTTATGATATGCAAATTATAAAAATTGTGTGAATGCAATTGTGATTCAAATTGTTTGATTATTATATGAATATGATTTAATTCAATGGATTAGTAACATGTGCATCAAGTGTGTAGGTACTTTTCCATGGCCAATGGAAATTAGAGGCAACCCTTGGGAACCCTGAGTAATTTAACCAGTGAAACCGAGCTAAAGTCCATATGGAGGGACTATAGTTCTATTATGTAATGTATTTTATTTGTGATGTTATTTGTGAATATTTGTAAATTGATTTTGATTGCCATGTCAATCCATCTAGGAAATGAGTTGTCCATCCAAGTGAACAAACTCAGATTTGAACTTTTAGGAACTTTTTGGGGATTCTTTTTGCATTCTTGATTTTGGTTGAATTTTGGGGGTTGAGGAGTTTGAAGAAAAAGCTTGGAAGAAGAGGAGTTGTGTGGATCCTCAACCCATCCTTCCTTAACCTTGGTTTTGAGGTAGAATCACTGCTCTTTCTATTTCTCTACATTTTTATTTGAAAGAATACATGTGTATGTAAAATTGTGCTTGGTATTTTATCTCTTGTGTTTTGCTTGTATGCTTATTTCAAAATGATTTTGGTGCTTGTAAACTTGTGTTGTTAAATGTGGTTTGTGTGATGGGAAAAGGGTTGTAAAGGGATAGGCTCACCCAAAATTTGGGAAGAGAATCCCTCATTGGGGATGGTATGGAGTAGGAACCTCCATGGGGAAGTTTAATCCCTCCTTAAGAGGAGAGGCTCAAAAAGGGTATGAGTATCCATATGTAATCGTGAAATGGTAGAAATGGTTTTGGTGGTATGGGTTTTGGAGAAAGGGAAGGTATTAAAGAAGGGTTGCATGTGAAAAGATGGGAGTATGATATTGACTTGTTCTTGTTGTTATTATTATAAGTCCCCATATGGAGTGCATAGTCCACCCTCCATTCCCCACTTTGGATTCTTGATGGAATCCTAAAGTTATGTGAGAATCCCTTTGGTGCGTGTGAAAATAATATTGTGTGTATCATGTGTGCATAAATTTTAGTTTTCTTGGTTTTGTTTGTACCCGGTTCCCTCAATTGCCTCCTAGCTCGAGGGTGGTTGGTTTTTCAACCAAAGGTTGGGTAGTGAGCACACCAATGGCCATAAAGGAAGTTCTATCTAGAGTGTGTTTCATGTGTAGGTGATATTCTTGGAAGAACTCACAGATTTGAGGTGCAACCTAGCTGTTGGAGTGAAGAATGTGTTGAAAATAATATCAATGTCATGATGTCCCTGAAGTTCATGTTAGTTGTGTTCAAACATGCATAGTGGTATTCATAAGGAGAACCATCATTCTATTTAAAAAGTGCCATGTATGTTACTAAAGTGAAAATAGACTCCATCATTGTAACTATCACATGCATTCCTTCCAAGTAAAGTTATGATGTTTCTATTTATTTTGATGAAATGAAATAGTTGTCCATGTCTTATACTTAGCACTGAAGTTATGAACTTTTATTTTGAATTTGTATGAGCTTACACTAGCTTAAAAATATATACATTGAAATTAAATCAACTTTTGGGTTAAATTGTGGTAGGAAAGGACTAAGTTTATATGAGATATCTGTGTGATGTTCTTCCTAGATCTAGATTAAATTAAGTGCACAGTTTTGATTTAAATTCTAGTATAAGTGAAAGATATTTAAATATAACCTTGTTAAATAAATTTCCAAACCCCTTCTTGTTGCATGTAGAATCAAAAGAAAGAACAAATTTTTAGACAGAAGAAGTCCATCTCTATTTTTATGTAATGCAGAAAGGCACAATGTTTTGCATTTTCCCTTTAAGTTTTTCCAAGTGTAAGAGAAATAAAATACACTGAAAATGTATTGAGCTAGTTAATAAGCATTCGGTTAGTAATGATTGTTTATTTGTTGCTTTGGTGTTAAAGGTTATATTTTTTACAAAAGCCATCAGAAAACTATGAAGGATTTTTTTTTTTTTTCCAGTGGTTATACATAGGCGTGGTCACTCTTATCCAAGTAAAAGATGCATAGGTAACTAGAAAGTTGAAAGGTTGAAGGCATTATTCTATAGGTTTTAATATAAAAATTGAGTAACCTAAGAAATGTTTTTTTTTAATCTTGAAACTCTTGAGACTGTCTACAAGAAAAAAACTAATAATAAAGAAAATAAAATAATATCTATTCCTAGGTAGGTTGAGAGTTCTAGAGCAATAAATAAATCGAAGCATAAGACTGTTTCTAATATAAGCCTGCAAATTCATACAAGTAGCTTTGTGTAGGGTTATAGTGTTGTTGGTGTATTTTGAAGAGCAGTCAATCCCAATTTATACAACTGAAGATCTGGATATTACAACATACCTACACTAAATATAACTATACATTTATCAATATTTATGTCACTGCATGTAATAGTGCTTTGACTTCTATTTCTTTTCTCTTAACAATAAAGATCTGAACATTTGCCTAAATAGTAATTTGTATTTGTGATGAAACGTATGGATGTGCCCAAACTGAATGGGAGGTAAGAACATATCAAACACCATGGTGAAGGGGTGAGCTTTTAAATTTTTTTTTTAGACTATCACAACCACATGATAACTCTTATTTAGCGATAGATGAGCCTATGGTCTCTAGCCTGCAATAAGCAGATGGGAGGAGTCAACTTTAGATATTTTTCTTTGATCAATGGATAGAGGGAGATAGATAAATAAGAAAATAAAGATTAATAACAACACCTATGCAAGTACTGCGAGCCTCATCCCTTGGCTAGTGTAGTAGTCATGACCATTAGCTCGGTCCTCCATGAGGTTTGCTTGATAAATCCCCCAAAGATTGCAACGTCTCTAACTTATTTGCAAATTGTCACCTTGCTTGGGTGTTCAAATAGATGGGAAGAGATATGTAGTGAATATGGATCAATCTATATGTTCGAGCACCACATCATTAACTCCTTGCTAGTGTTGAAAGAGTGTTGCCAAACCCATCTCTCTATCGCTTGAAGGTGTGCGCAATGGACTTTGCACACCCGACCTCGCTACCCCCACATACTTCAGTCTCATCAACGTGTCAATGATGATGTTGCATAAGCAATGTCTCCCAATGTGCATTGTGTGTATCATGCACATGTATGGTTGTTGAAGGTTGGTATTTTGTAATAATTAAAAAAAAAATTGTTAGTTGTGTTTTTGCCCTAGTATAAAATTATGGGCATTACACTCCCTCTCTCTCTCCCTCTCTCAGGTATCTCCCTCCCACTCTGTCTCTCTCCCTCTCTCTCAGGTATCTCCCCCCACCCCCTCTCTCACTATCTCTCTCACTCCCTCCATCTCTATCTCATCCAACTATCCTAAGTACTCCCTCTCCCTCTCTCAAGTCTCTCTCTCTCAATCCTTGTATATCTCCCACTCCCTCTCTCTCCTACTTCTCTTAGGTCTCTCCCTCCCATCCCCTCTCTCCCACTTTGTCTCCCTTTCCTTCTCTCTCAGGTGTCTCCCTCCCACCTTGTCTCCCTCTCCCTCTCTCTTAGGTTTCTCCCTACCACCCTCTCTCCCTCCCTCTCTCTCTATCTCAAGTCTCTCCCTCTCCCTCTCTCTTAGGTTTCTCCCTCCCACACCCTATCTCTCTCCCACTCCCTCTCCCTCTCTCTCTCTCTCCCTCTCTCTCTCTCCCACTTTGTCTCTCTCCCTCTCTATTAGGTATCTCCATCCCACCCCCTCTCCCTCTCTCTCTCTCAAGTATATTCATCCTACCCCTTCTCCCTCTCTCCCTTTGTCAAGTCTTCCCCTCCTACCCCCTCTCCCTCTCATGATCACTCCCTCTATCTCTCTTCCACTCCCTCCCTCTCTCACAACCTCTATCTCTCTCTCTCTCCCTCTCAAGCTACTCCTCCCACCAACTCCATCCCTCTCCTTAAGTCCTCTCTCCTCGATGTCCTATCTCTCTCCCACTCTCTCTCCCTCTTCCTCTCTCAAGTATCTCCCTCCCACCCCCCTCTCCCTCCCTCTCTCTCTCTCTCTCAGATCTCCTCCCACCTCCCTCTCCCTCCTACCCCCTCTCCCTCTATTAGGCATCTCTTTGTCTCTCTTACTCACTCCCTCTATCTCTCTCCCACACTCTCTCTCTCTCACACCCTCTATCTCTCTCCCTCTCTCTCAGGTATCTCCCTCCCACCCCCTCCCACTCTCTCTCCCTCTCTCTTAGGTATCTCCCCACACCCTCCCTCTCTCTCTATCTCGCTCTCCCTCTGTCTCTCTCCCATCCCTCTATCATGAGAACTCCCTCTCCCTCTCACCCCCTCTCCCTCTCTCAAGTCTCTCTCTCACTCCTTGTATCTATCCCATCCCTCTATCACCCACTCCCTCTCTCTCCTACTCTCTTAGGTCTCTCCCTCCCACTTTTTCTCCCTCTCCTTTTGTCTCAGGTGTCTCCCTCCCACCCTCTCTCCCTCTTCCTCTCTCTTAGGTTTCTCCCTCCCACCTCCTCTCCACTCCCTCTCTCTCTCAAGTCTCTTCATCTCCATCTCTCTTAGGTTTCTCTCTCTCACTGCCTCTCTCTCCCTCTCTCTCTCCCACTCCCTCTCTCTCTCTCACTCCCTCTATCTCTCTTCCACACTGTCTCTCTCCCTCACTCTCAAGTCTCTCCCTCCCACCCCCTCTCCCTCTCTCTCTCTCACTCCCTCTATCTCTCTCCTACATTGTCTCTCTCCCTCACTCTCAGGTCTCTCCCTCCCACCCCCTCTCCCTCTCTCTCTCTCTCAAATATCTTCATCCTACCCCATCTCCCTCTCTCTCTCTTTGTCAAGTCTCCCCCTCCTACCCCGTATCCCTTTCACAATCACTCCCTCTATCTCTCTTCCACTCCCTCCCTCTCTCACTCCCTCTATCTCTCTCCCTCTCCATCCATCTATCTCTCAAGTATCTCCCTCCCACCACCTTCCCTCTCTCTCTCACACCCTCTATCTCTCTCCCACTGTCTCTATATCCCTCTCTCTCAAGTATCCCTCCCACCCCCTTTCCCTCCCTCCCTCTATCTAAAGTCTCTCCTTCCTACCCCCTCTCCCTCTATCAGGTCTTTATCTCTCTATCTATTTCTCTCCCTCTCTCTCTCCCACCCACTCCATCTCTCTCCCACTCCATCTCTCTCCCTCTCTCTCAGGTCTATCCCTCCCATCCCCTCTCCCTCTCTCTCTTTTTCAAGTCTCCCCCTCCTACCCCCTCTCCCTCTCACAATCACTTCCTCTATCTCTCTTCCACTCCTCTCCCTCTCACAGTCACTTCCTCTCTCTCTCTCTATTTCTCTTCATCTCTCTGTCTCTCCCTCTCTCTCTCCCACTTTGTCTCTCTCTCACTCCCTCTATCTCTCTCCCACTCTGTCGCTCTCCCTCTCTCTCAGGTCTATCCCTCCCACCCCTTCTTCCTCTCTCTCAGGTCTCTCCCTCCCACATGCATTCCCTCTCTCTCTATCAAGTATCTCCATCCTACCCCCTCTTTGTCTCTCTCTTTTTTAAGTCTCCCCATTCTACCCCCTCTCCCTCTCACAATCACTTCATCTCTCTTCCACTCCCTCCCTCTCTCACTCCCTCTATCTCTCTCCCACACCCACTCTCTCTCTCACTCCCTCTCTCTCTCCCTTTCTCTCTCCCCCCCCACTCCCTCCCACACACTCTCTCTCTCCCTCTCTCTTAGGTATCTCCCCTAACCCCCCTCTCTCTATCTCTCTCTCTCACTCACTCCATCTCTTTCCCGTCACTCTATCCTAGGTACTCCCTCTCTCAAGTCTCTCTCTCACTCCTTGTATCTCTCCCATCCCTCTATCTCCCACTCCCTCTCTCTCCAAATCTCTTAGGTCTATCCCTCCCAACCCCTCCATCCCACTTTGTCTCTCTCTCTTCTCTCTCAGGTGTCTCCCTCCCACCCTCTCTCTTAGGTTTAGCCCTACCACCCCATCTCCCTCCCTCTCTCTCTATCTCAAGTCTCTCCCTCTCTCTTAGGTTTCTCCATCCCACCCCCTCTCTCTCCCCCTCTCTCTCCCCCTCTCTCCCACTCCCTCTCTCTCTCACTCCCTCTATCTCTCTCCCACTTTGTCTCTCTCCCTCTCTCAGGTCTCTGCTCCCACCCCCTCTCCCTCTCTCTCTTTCTCAAGTATCTTCATCCTACCCCCTCTCCCTCTCTCTCTTTTTCAATTATCCCCCTCCTACCCCCTCTCCCTCTCACAATCACTCCCTGATGGGTTTTTCAATAAGCACCTACTTATTTGGTGAAAAATGAGGGTTTCATGAAAGAGGATCTTAGAACATGAGTTTTAACATAGTGGTTGAAGAATTTATGGTTTTGGAGGCAGTTTGAGGATTGTCCAATGGTATATTGAGTGGGCAGCAAGATGGAAGGAGAGTTCCTTTGTTAAAGTGGGCTAATTGGAGCCCCTTTTCGAGCATTCAAGGTCAGTTTGATGGTATGGTTCCAAAGTAAGTACATGTGATTTTGTGATATGTTTAAAAGTGCTCTAATGGGTTCCTAAAATGGTAGTTTTTTTGTGGCCTTGAGTGGTCTCTTGAAAGTTGTGAGAGGAAAACCTAGGTTGCACACCTACACGACTAAACAATGAAGTTGAGAAGAGTCACCCTTGTTAGGGTTTGAATGTTGGAAGTTTGATTTCTTCAAGTGAATTTGACTTTAGATAGTTGTGGACCTCCCTTTCATTGCATCACAAAGGACCTTATGCAAATGTTGACAATTGAGGTCTTTTGGAACTGTTTAAGGGTATTTGAGTTTTTTTGTTCAAACAATACGGTCATTTAGACCATTTTATGATGTAAGGAGTCCTTTTATAGGTCTATAGGTGGTTGGAAGGTATAAGCTACAAAATATTGCAAAAATTGTAAAATTGTGTAAAAGTTGTCAAAATTGCAACTTATTGTCAAATGGTGGATGTTCAGGAGTCATCTTGTTGTAGTTCATGGGGAAAGTAGTTGGAAGTTGTTTAGTCATGTTTAGGCATGGTCCTCTTTTGCATCAAACACACGAAATTGTTTCAAATAACATTCAGCCAACATAATCCCTTAAGAGTCCAAAGTGCAAAATGGTTGCAAAATTTAGCATGCTTGTATTTGGACACCATGATGCTTAAAAAATTCTTGTTTGAGCCTATGGGATCATGTTTGGCCCCTCTCCAATAACCTCTCTCAGTTTTTGCTATCTCAGAGATCTTTTCCCGTGGTGGCGAATTATCGCTTGGGGAAAAAGTTGTCAAATGCAAGTAGTTGGAAGTTGCAAAGTGGTGCATCTTTCATTCTGCAACTCATGTGACCAAACAGATTATTTTTACATGTACAAGTGGGTATGTATACGCTAGGAATGGTCCTCTTTCAACCAAAACATGTAGAATTGATCTGAGCTACATTCAACCGATAGAATCTCTTAAGAGTCCAAAGTGCAATATGGTTGCAAACTTCAACATGCTTGTATTCAGACACTGTGACACTTAGAAGATTTTTGTCTAAGCCTATGGGATCATGTTGGGCCCCTCTACAATAACCTCTCTCAGTTTTTGCTATCTTAGAGGCCTTTTCCCATGGTGGCGAATTCTTGCTTGTGAAAAAAGTTGTCAAATGCAAGTAGTTGAAAGTTGCAAAGTGGTGCAACTTTTCGTTCTGCAACTCGTGTGACTAAAAAAATTGTTCTAACACATCCAGGTTGGTACATTTATGCTAGGAATGGTCCTCTTTTACATTGAAACATGTGGAATTGCTCTGAGCTACATTCATCCAGGAAAATCCCTCAAGAGTCCAAAGTGCAAAATGGCTGCAAACTTCAGCATGCTCGTATTCAGACACCATGACACTTAGAAATTTCTCATCTAAGTCTATGGGATAGCATTGAGCTCCTCTACAATAAACTCTATTATTTTTCTCTATCTCAGAGGCCTTTTTCCCGTGGTGGTGAATTCTTGTTTGTAGAAAATGTTGTCAAATGCAAGTAGTTGAAAGTTGCAAAGTGGTGCAACTTTCATTCTGCAACTTGTGTGACCAAATGGGTTGTTCTGATGTATTCAGGTGGGTATATATACCCTTGGCATGGTCCTCTTTTGTACTGAAACACACAGAATCACTTCGAGCTACATTGAACCGACAGTATCCCTTAAGAGTCCAAAGTGAAAAATGGCTACAAACTTCAACATGATTATATTTGGACACCATGAAACTTAGAAACTTCTCATCTAAGTCTATGGGATCATTTTGGTCCCCCCTACAATAACCTCTCTTGATTTAACTATCTTGGAGGCATTTTCCCATGGTGGCAAATTCTCACTTGGGAAAAAAGTTGTCAAATTCAAGTAGTTGAAAGTTGTAAAGTGGTGCAACTTTTGTTCTACAACTCGTATGACTAAAAGGTTTGTTCCAATGTGTTTGGGTGGGTACATTTACACTAGAAATAGTCATCTTTCACTCTGAAACATAAAGAATCCCTTAAGAGTCCAAAGTGCAAAATGAATGCAAACTTTAACATGCTTATATTAAGACACCATGACACTTAGAAAATTTATGTCTAAGCCTATGGGATCATGTTGGGCCCCTCTACAATAACCTCTCTCATTTTTTGCTATCTTAGAGGCATTTTCTCATGGTGGCGAATTCTCACTTGTTGAAAAAGTTGTCAAATGCAAGTAGTTGAAAGTTGCAAAGTGGTACAACTTTCGTTCTGCAACTCGTGTGACCAAATGGAATATTCTAAAATATCCGAGTGGGTACATTTATGCTAGGAATGGTCCTCTTTCACACACCAACCTCACACCAACCTGGTCTGACGTTAACTGATGGCTAACCCATGGATTCAATCTTGCATCCCACCGTAACCCAGTGAAAGTATACCTAGTAGGGAACATATGTACATGGTTTTTAGAGCAGGGGAGGTGAGTTGAGTGGTTTGGTGTGATGCCCTAGTTGGCCATTTGATGAGTTTTGGTGAAATTGAGTGGTTTAAGAGTGGAAATGGTTGAAATACTTTGGGGTGGAATTTTATGAGGGACATTTAAGCATGTGCAAGTTCTTTTAAGCATGTTTGATGCTTTGGAAAGGTGCTATGAGTTGTGGGAATAGGATTTTCAATAAACCCACCCTAAACTTGCTAAAAATGAGGGTTTTGTAAAAGTGGGCTAAAAGGAGTAGTTCTTAGGTTAAAGATTATGGATTTGGAGGTTTTGTGGTCTGGTAAATGACTTTCTATAGTTTTTTGAGATGGGAAGATGGTTTGGAGTATAGCTACTTTGAAAATTTGGCCTCATTGGCCAATCAAGTATATCTCCCTGGTGTTGTCCTTTCAAATGAGGACCATTAAGGTTTCAAACACCCATCAAGGTACTCAATAGCATACCATAATCACTTAATAGGTTACTTTGATACAAATCTCTCAAATCAGGCTTTTAACACCAACTGGGCCTCAAATTAGGTCACTTTTACAAAGGGATTCTACCTTAAACTTTCCCTTTCACTCAAAATTCAATTGGGAAGCTCTCTACAAGTTACCAAACCAAAGATTCCACAATTTTTTTCTCAGACATCCACCCTCCAATACACCTAAACTCAAAAACCTCTTTTATAGCCAAAAATAAGGGTTTTAGTGGAAATAATATTTATAGATCTCAATAAAAATTTTGACCACCTTAAACTAGTCTAAAAACGTCTACAGTTACTCAATTCAATAAGGAACAATGCTACCCCAAACTATTTCACTCATTACCATACCAAAACCTCTCTTTTCCACTTGGGAAACACAATTTTCCAGTTTAGGGCTTCATGCCCAACACATTTTCAGGCCTCCCCTACACTCTCTCAACATTCCTTCACTTATTTATTAATGTTTTTGTCCCATTCCACAAGTTACAAGAGCCACAAAAAGTGGAATGGGTAGAGTTTACATTTTAAAGGCTACAAACCCTTAAAACAGGGTATAAAACAAGTCAAAGAGAATTTGCTCAAACTTACACCGAATCCACTATTGGATGCTCAAATCAAATGAAATAAGTGGCCAAATCACACCTTAAAATGAATTTAAAATATATTTATAACATTATGCAGTTGTATGGGTTGTATAGTCATTACAAACTCAGAAAATACATAAAAAGTGGAGAAAAATAGAGTATTATTAATGTTTCAATCTTCCAAATCATAAAAAATCCAACTTACATCGATGGTTTCCACCTTATTTATGATTTTTCCCCTCCAAAATGACTTACCTAATGCCTAAAACGTCCTTTTGAAATGATATGACCATTTGCCTTCTCTAAAAATGCAATTTTGCAACTTTTTAGCAACTTTACATCTTTTTTCAATATTTTGTACTTTTTGCCAACCCGACCTTCTAAACACCTAGCTATCAACTAAAATGACACATTAGAATATAAAATGGTCTCATTGACCTTACTTTAGACAAAATACCTCAAAGCATAAATCCTACTCCTCAAAACCTTGAATTGATTTGCATGGCATTCTATCACCTTGAGAACACATTTCTTTGAGGCATCTTTTCAAGTAGTTCACTATTTTGTCTATGGATTGTCATGGAATTCGATCACCACATTTATTTGATGCATTTTTTCAAACAATTCACTGCATTTTCTATGCTATTGCTTACTATTATGCTTTTGATATATTTTTACCAACCATCCATAGCTTGTTTGAAAGCACTTGTTTTAGGTTTTTAGCCATATTAACAAGTCAGTGAACTATTTGAAAAGATACTTTGGTAGACATGTATGAAAAATGTGGTAACATAGACAAGGCAGTAAACTATTTGAAAAAATACCTCAAAGAAATCTGGTCTCATAGAATGCCATGATAAGAAAATGCAATTGGAAGCTACTCCTAGTTATTAGTTATGCAATGTGAAGTAATTGCATAACTGCTTAGGTTGAATTTGTAGAAACTATATTGTAATTGAAATTTTTCCATCTATCAAAATCTAGTTATTAGATATGCAATGTGAAGTAAGGCTTTGACTTTGAAAGATGTGCAATGCAATGTAATCAACAATTTGAATATAAACTACAAAATCTATTTTTTACAATTCATTAGTTAAAATCTTTATTTTATTTTCTCTCTAAATCTCTATATGCTATGGAAATACCTTTCAATTTTTAAAAAAATAGTTTTTATCTCTTGTTCTACAATTTTTTATGTTTTTTTTACTATAAATTTTACCTATTTTTTTCAAAAACTCTTATACTTTTGGTTTGTCGATTTTTTCCACAAAAGGTTTTTGCTGCTATGCATTGGAAGCATTAACCATACATGTGAATACACACAATATACATGAAGTATACATGTGAATAAGTGAAGCAAATATGTGAATAAGTGAGGCATAAGTAATTGAAGCATTCCAAAGGATATAAACCACCAGGAATGGAGCTTATTTACACAATATGCTTTAGATGGAGCTTATTGAGCAATCAATAGTAATTAATTAAGCATTATATGTAAAAAAAATCAATGCCTACAATATTCAAGAATATAATTTATACAATACACATGATAACATCATTCAAGAATGGCAGTAGCAAAATAATATTTTCTTTAATCAAAAAGCCATAAGGCTATACAATACTATATATTGATAAAAGTATATACAATACATCCAATGAAACCATCCAATATTAGTACAAAGGAGCCATATGGACATAAAATTTCACTTATATATCGACATTACTAATCATATGTTCACAAATGTCACATAGGCATACAACAAATGACCTAATACATGGTCATTTCCCTCTAGGGGAAGGAAATAGATCCTGTGATGCCTTTGAAATTCGGTTGGATGGTGTGACTGTTAGTTCTCTTGTCTTTCGAACATGCTCACATAAATATAGTCATCAGGCACATTTATAGCATTACCACATCCACAATCTAAAATGACAACCACATGTAGCAACCATCAAGATAGAAATTAAACTACATAAAAGTATCGTGAAAAATTTCTATAATAGACCATAAAAAAGTAAATATAATGTAAAATGGTCTAATAAGTTGCATACCTCTCTCAATGGATCAAAACTAGCTATTTTTGTAGCAACTCCATGGTCCATCGTGCCACCAACATCAGTAGGGTTGCCTAATGTGATCAACTGTAAATTAAACAACATATCTAACATCAATATAAAGAAGTTCAGGTAGTCCCTTTATAACTGTCATAAATGAAAGAGTAAATGGTTGGCCTCAGTTTAGACTACAATATAGTGCTTATAGATCACATAATGGTGAAAGTACTAAGTCCACTGGGATAGTACAAACTCTTGCAAATGCCAAAGTTCAGTGCTCATTGAGATTTGTATTGCATATGCTAATGAACTAATGTTAATGAGGGCATGCTGTCAACATAGTGATAATGCCACAATGAAGTTCACATGAATGAAGTGAGGATTGCTATATTACTCACGACTTTCAAAGGGATAATGGAACATACGATGAATTACAACGTGTCTTGGGTTTTACTATAGCACATGAAGTTGGTTGTTGAGGTGTGCAATAGTAATGGAGAAGACAACTTTGGTCAATATTGAGTGGAAGCAAATTTATTTATTCTAACAATGTATAGGATAAAATTTGGATGGAGGTGCTATAGCATAGATAGGATAAAGAGACAAGGCCAACAAAGGATAATGAACATATGGTGAAATAATAGAGGGTATAATTGGATGGGAGTCAAATGTGATAATGGAATATGGGATGGACTAGAATAGATTAATGGGATGGGCTAGGATGGGATAACAAAATATAGCATGAACTATTAGAGGTTAATGGGATGGGATTAGGAGGGAATAAAGGAACATAGTGTGAATTAGGGAGAGATGATGGGACAAGACCAAGAGGGGATAATGGAATATAAGGTGAAATAAGAGAGGTTAATGGGATGGGAATAGAATGGATTAATGAAACATAGGATGGACTAGTATAGATTGATGGGATGGGCTAGGATGGGATAACAAAATATAAGGAGGACAATTAGAGGCTAATGGGATGGGATTATTGGGGAATAATGCAACATAGGGTGAATTAGAAGGTGTCAAGGGTTTGACTATAGTACACAAATAAATATGGTATAACATAGAATGGACAAAGGAAAATATAGTCTAGAACATAGGGGATCATGGAACATGTAGGGTGAAGTAATAATGGGTACAATAAGATGGGAGTAGAAGGGAATAATGACACATAGCATGGACTAGAATATATTAGTGGGATGGGCAAGGAGGGCATCATGGTAAATAGGGTGAACTATTAAATGTTAATTGGATGTAGGGATTATGAAGGAATAAAGGAACAAAAAGTGAATTAGGAGAAGATAATGTAACATGATAAAGGAATACAAATGGAATGTTTGTGTTTCTCATCCTTTTTTTAGATTTGTATGCACAAAATTAAGAAAAATAGCTAAAATTGTTTTACAAGACCATTAATGAATAAAGGCTAGCTGAGTGAAAGTTGTTTGAGGAAATGAATCACAATGTGTGGAGGTCGAAGGTCCACTAGGAAATTGTTTAAAATCCAAAGCATGTTTATGATATAAACATTCAATTATAACATTCAAATGTTCAAAGGCAATAATAATATCTTTAATACTAGTTGCATACCTGTGGACTCATCATTGAGAATGAATAAGGGTCTATAGGAATGGAGCACGTCTCATAAACAGTTCAACCCTAAAATTTCATCATATCAAAATTCTACTAATCTAGTTAAATTCTTAAATTTCAAAATATAATTCAATAAACAACATTAAATGAACTTGCCAAATTTTACCTGAGTGTCAATGTCAAATGTATCATTCAACAAATCATTTGTGAAATCCATCGCCTCTGTAGCTAATGTAGACTATGCAGATGCATCACAAGCACTCTAATAATCGTACCTGAAAACAACACCAGAAGCACCACAATGGAGGGGTGGAGCTCAAGGCCTACACGTCTCCTCCACATCAGGCTCAACTAGAGGCCTTGTACATCATAAAATGGTCTGGGTGAGTGAGTCAATCGACTTCATCATGTCTACCTCTACACTATCCTTAACAATGGAAGGAACAACGACTTGCTCCACCATGGATTTGGCCAAGGGTCTCGATGGCAACTGTTACATCATGTAGTAGGTCTATCATGTGTGGAGCCCTCACCTCTACCCTGAAAGTCTAAGATGTCAAAATAGTTTGGTATTTTATTGAGGAAAAACTCACAATAGAGTTTCCTCAAAAATTATTACAGTACCTCATGGTTATTGCAAGGGGTTGGTCAAATACCATCCACCACCTCTCCCAAAATTTATTTTTAATTAACTTACGGTGGCATCAATGGATGGGGAACCTCTTGCATGCATGAGAAAAAGGTGCATTGGTTCTTGGGTATGTAAATAGGGCACACAAGTTAGCTTTGCTATATTTTTTTTTGACATCTGCATATGAAAAACCACTAGCATAAAATTTTCTCATCTCATGCCTCTTATATGACAAAAAATTCATTTTATGGCTCATTTCTCCTACATGAGTTACAATTGACTTCAATGACTCAGCAATTCCTCTCCTATATGGGTGGGTTTCAACATGCTCAATTAATCTTCCAATTAATTGTTCAATGTCTCTTTTATTGTTTTCAATTTGATTTAGAATATATTCTTGCATTCCTTGAGGATGCCTATGAATTGATGGAGGGGTTTCAAGTTGTTCTTGAATAGGAGGCTCTTTGTGAGGGGGTGATTGTGAATTCTCAATGTTTCGATGTGGAGATTCATTCCCTGAGAATTAAAACAAAGTTTTATTTTGAATTTGATTTAGAATGCATATTGAAATGTGTTTTATTTTGAGGTTCAAGAGAAATGAGGGTTTGAAATGTGTTTTTTTCTTTTATTTTACATTTTAGTACTCGCCAAACTTGGTGTGCCCCAAATGGCCAATTTCAATCTTTTTTTGTGAATTTTTCCAATTTGACACCTAAATTGTGTCACATAATGGTGCACTTACCCAAAAAGGAGTCATAGGCCACCATACAAATCTTCTTCAAAGGTGATGAAGCTCAAGACTTGAAGATGGTGAGAAGTGGTGGTTACCAGAGGAGCTCTCTTAAAGCATTGTGGGGGAATGTAGCCGAGGAGCTCATTTGTCACATTACCCTTGAAGGACGATTCTCTGTGGTAAATGCCTATCATTTCACTATGCTCAATCACTTTTTCCATAAGGAAAGGATTTATTTTTCCTATTATCTTTTGGCTTCCCTGGATTTTGGCCTCAAGGACCATAAGAATAACCCAAAGAACCCTATTTTTTATGTGGTGCTTATCCTTTTAATCTCTAATTATGCTAAAGAATTTGAAGTGGTCAAGCCAATTTCTACCCCTAAGTTTAAGTAGAAGAAAATGAATGAAGAATATGATATAGTCTCTAAAGAGGAGCGGGCTAGCAAGAAGGGAAAGAAGAGGAAGCTCATCTTGGATGAGGAGTCAAGTGCTAAAATGCTGATGAGTTGCATGAAGGAGTGGAATGAAGTGGTTGGTGAGGTTTCTTCACCTCCCACTATTCTGGGGTTGAAGTAGAAAAAGGAGCTCGAGATGGGTAAAAATAGGAAGCTGCTTGTTAAGTTTGCGAGCCAACTACTGGAGATGAAGTCTCCTCTTAAGATTATGAGTGGACTTGGTGTTGTCAATTCTTCAATTGAGTTTCTGGGTTTGCTAATGGAAAGGAAGGTTGTGGTTGAGGTGGGGTAGGGTGTTGAGGATTCTCTTGGTGTGGACCCAGAAAGGCATAAGAAAAGAAAGGTGGTTACTGTAGGAATTGTGAAGACTATTCAAAAAATACAAACTCTAACTGCTATTGGGAAGGGGAAGGAAGTCTCTACAAGTCAGGATAAGGTAAATTCCTCTCATGAGGAGGATGCTCTAACTAAGGGAGTATTCAACATTGATAAGGAATTTTTTTTTTTATGTTTTGGGAACTACTAGCGAAGGTTCCATTGTTTTTTATAAGCTATTTAAATGGTTGTTCCATGAACTGAATATGACCAACATGAAAGTTCATGGTATGTTGAATAAAGTTGATGAGTCTCAAGGCCAAAATCAGATTGATAATCTGATGAATTCCCTAAAAATTGTGGAATAAGAAATGTTTATTATGAAGTAGAATCTTGAAGGTAGGACTCTCTCCCTACAAACTCATTTGGAGAATCTTTACGCTAACATGGAATTGGGTGGGGAGGTGGTAAAATTTGGGGATATTTTTTATTCTATTAGTATTAATTCCCCTTTTGAAACTACCAAAAATGTAAGGAGACTGTTCAATTTGGTGAGATTGGTGTTGTTGGAAACTTGCTAGAGGGAGAGGTGTCTGGTGAAAAGGGTGATGAAGTGAATAATGTTCTGATTACCAAGGTAAATGTGGGTGGTCCTGGGGCTAGGAAACATAACAATACCAAAGCTTTGGCTGGTGCTCTTGTGAAATAAATTTTTGATGCCCTTGATGATGGTCAGAAGGGTGTAGCGTGCAATGTGGAGGTTGCTGATATACGAAAAAATATGTAATGTTGATGGTTGTGTTCCTCCTTTTTGGCTGAATTTTTGTTGTGGGTACATTGCGTTTGGGATGATTTATACTTACTATAGTTCTCTTTTGTTTCAGCTCCCATTTTTGTAAAGAGTTTCAAGCCCCTTCAAAACTTGTTATTTACCTCCAATAAAAAACATGCATTCCCTACTATAAATTACTAACCCCTTAACCTCAATTAATTAAATAGGTGTGGGATATATCCCTTCTTTGTGGATTTGAACTTTAATATTAGTTCTAAAATTTAAATTCACAATTTGGTTAATGTGCACCCATTTCAAAAGCCCTTATGAGTTGAATAAATACACAACTACATGATTTATTGTTCAGTTTCCTTGTATTTAAAGGTGCTCAATTAAATTATTTAGAAACATTAGAGAATTGAATATTATTCACATGTAAGAAAGGAGCATGCTAGAAACTCTTCAATTGGAGCACCTAAGAAGAATCTATTTTGTATTACATCATTAGGTAGAGCATTTACATGCTTGAAGATTGCAGTCCTTGATGTTTAGCATGATTATAAAGCCAATTATTCAAAATTTTGACCTATGAGAATGTGTCCCTTAGTAATCTAAAATCCCTCTAAAGTTATTCTTGAATACCACCAGTTATTTCAGTGTAGTAAATATTCTAGATAGTGGGTGAACCATAGAGTGACAACTTACAAATTATAAGATTAAATCCTCAATCATAAATGATTTAAACCTATAGACTTGGAAAAACTAATTCCATAACAATGATATTTAGAAGCATATCAAAATCATCTAGAGTTAAATACCCTTATGTATTACCTTTAATTTCCTAATGTAGTATAAATTATTTAATTATCATGCTTCCACAATTATCAATTACTAATGTAAATGTGTTAGTGTGTGCACAAAATTATAATTGTTTTCCTTCAGTATTGTATACATATAAAAACACATATGTGATTAATATATTATATATTAAAACATAATAACCACTACTATCTAGAAAACAAAAGTATCAAACATTATCTTTATAAATGTTTTGTATGATGATGGATCTCATCATTTGAAATTTCAATATAAAACAAAAATAAAATTACTTGAAACATTAATACAAAATATAACACCCAAGCTTTAATAAGATCACTTAAATACTTCTAAATATACACATACTCATACACATTAAATATATCTTTTTATTATTTAAACATTTTTATAATTAATTTTTAATATAAAATTTATTTAACACTTAATAAAATTTTAAAAATAAATGAATTTAATATTATGAAAAAGTAAAATTAGAATATTAATGTTAATATTATGGAAAGGCTTCATGGCCATGACCCCAATTCATCAATGGAGTTTGTTTCTTGTTGGCATAATCGCAAGCTCTAGATTAAGGGAATGGTTTTTGAGTTAAATGAGGAGTTTATAGCAGCAATTATGGGGTTGCCTATTGTTAGACATAAATTCTTTAAAGATAAGAAGAGTAATAAGTAGGCTATGGCTCAATTCTTTAAGGATGATGAGCAAAAGAAGCTTATCAAGTTGTCATTTTTGGGCTACAAGTGGACATCCATTAAGAAGATTTGGGTGGATATTATGGAGATTATTATGTAGTATATGACCCTTGAAGGCAGATTTACTGCAATATTAGGCTATCATTTTACTTTGTTAAATCATTTTAGGCATGGGCTTTTTATTTTGTTTCATTTATTTTTGTTGTCCTCATTAGAGGTGTCTGCCTATGCACATTTGAAAAATGGGAAGGTGTCGATGTTGCACGAGGGTCTCATATTGCTTATTATGGAGCATGTGAAGGCCCAAATTCTTGCTAAATTCAAAGGGAAAGGAAAAGGTGTTGAGTGATAGATCGTCCCGTTCATCTAGCTGGGATACTAGCATCGGTGGGGAGCAAGAATGGGTTGAGGAAGATGAGGATAGGTCTTCTTCCCCTGTTATCACCCCTTCCAAGAAGAGGAAGAAGGGAAACCCTAAAGGAAAATGAGCTACCAAGAGGGTTATTATTCAGGAATCAGAGTTCCAAATGAATGGAATTGATACAGAGGTTGGTTTTGGGGATTCTAGTTCTAAGAAAAATGCAGTCTTTAATGGCCAATATGATGTAGTACTGGCAAGAGGTAAGGAGGAGGGATTGTAAAAGAATGTTATGGTTATGAAGGAAAAGGACAGGCCAAGAAGGGCTTCAAAGCATATTGCAAAGCTGAAAAATTAGGCCCTGAAAGGTGGTGGTAAGGTCACAATTCAAAATCGTGAGGAGAAGGGCTTAGATGAGAAGATGGTTGAAATTTATGATTCCCTAGTTCAAAACTCACCTAGTGTGGAACCCTCTAGTGAGAAAACTATGTAGGAGGATGAGGGTGGTAATTAGAAGTCTAGTAAAGTTGTTCAATCTCTCAAAGTTAATCCACTTTTGGAGGACTTCTTGTATCTAGTGATGATTCCACATCAATGTTTGAACTCCTTGATATTACGTGTACAAGTGCCACTGGGACTTTTAAGCTGGAAAAGTGGATTGGTACATGAATTCAACAGGCTGAACATTAAGATCAGGGGATTGAAGGTAAATGTGCAAAATATTCCAAAAGGCTCTACTTTATGCAAACACTAAGAAACTATTGCAAGCATGCCACATTTCTATTAAGAATAGTGTTGACTCCTTGGAGCTCTTGTTTTGCAAGATCAGTGAGCTAAAAGAAGAAAAGCTCTACTTTATGGTGTAGATGAAGGAGGACCGGGCTTCTAAAGGAACAGGTAAAAGGGTCGGGAAGGATGAAGCTAAAAGCCCCACTAATAGAGGGAAGGGAAACTTGAGGAAATCCTTCGAGGAAGAGAAAAAATAATTGTTGGACATGATTGGTCTTCACAGGAACCAAGAGCTTGTGGTGGCTAACACCTTAAGGAGCATGAAATAATGTCTAGTTCTATGTTTTTCTATGTTTGTTTCTTGTTATTGGGTCTCTTTTTTTTCTTGGTATTTTATTGCTTTTTTTTGTTGGTTGTTGCTAATGGTGTAATGTTTTATCTTTGAGCAACATTTTGTATGTTCTGGTTGTTGGTTGTTGTTGTTTACGTAATGTTTTATACTTGAGTCTTAGCATTTTGTTTTTTTCTATTGTAAAGGGTTTCAGGTCCCTTCAAAACCCACTTTTCCCATATAATCAAAATATTAAAATACTAATAAACTAAAATAAATATAATATTTCTATAACATGGTACTCTGCATAATATATTTTTCAAGTATCACATTACATCTAAATGAAAATACTAAAAAACGTGTAAGCTAGTTGTCTATATTTCATAGAAAAGAATGTATGGTTCATTGAACTGTGTAATAGTTAATTGACAAAAAAAAGGCATGGTTACATTATAAGAAGAATTATGCATGGTCAAAAAGTGATTATACAAAATTATACATGAAATAATTGACATACAGAAAATAAAATTCATTAGAAGGGAAATGGTTCTTGTGTCCATCTTTCAATAGAACCTCATCATATGACCTCCTAGTGCTACTAACAAGCTTAGAACATTATTTTCTTATCTTCCCCTACTTTCCTGTGACTATGTTTAGGTTGAGAAATTTGATCATGTGGTGAGAAAGAAATCATAGTAAAAGAGCTCCTGATTAGAAGTGAACAATTTGACTATGGTATAGGTGATGGCTGCCACCATTAACGCCTGATGAACATACAAAATCCATTTTCTATTTTTTAAATTTTTGTAACAAGGGAATCAAATGATGATAATTTTTATATTATCCAAGGACACCTAATCTTTTTTCCCATTGCAAAGGGAGCTCAAATGGTTGCAAATTACTTGTCAATGGTGGGGTTGACTCTCTCACTGCCATTAAAGTTTCATAATATTTCTTGAAAAAAAAACATCGGATTTTGACGAGGGAGCAAACCCGAGACACAGAAATACACTCACAAAACATAGAATAATATCTTATTCATAAATATTGAACTTCTTACATGCAGAGGATCTCAAATCCCCAAGCTCTGTATTACATGCAAATTACCAACTTACAAAAAATTACCCAGATCCCCTTTCACAGCATGCGGACTTCTTTTCCCAAAAAGTTACCCAAAAATCACAAACAAGCCCCTAAATAGACCCATTTCGGGTTGGAACCAAAAACAACCTTCGAGATAAGATTTTTGACGGTTTGGCACCAAAATTACAATTTGAAATTCAAGTTTAAATTCACAGTTGAAAATTAGCACATTTCTAAAATATGCACCAACCTCCGGCAGCCATAACTTTTAATCCGACCGTCGGATCTTCAATTATAATACCTTTTCGGAAAGCACTCGAAAAGATGATTTTCCCCAAAGTAGGC